>CAKNYM010048155.1:12111-77424 GCA_932195095.1 Andricus curvator | reverse complement strand
CCAGTGCAAAGTATAGTTATCCCTAGAAATTGACGCGAAATCCCCCGGCCAGCAGGTTTCTTGAAGTGCTATTAATTCAGTATCGTATTTGATTGCTATCTCAATGAGTTCGCTAAATCGGCCAGTATTTAGACTACGCGCGTTTAGAGTTCCCACCCTTAGATCTTTAACTGTAGTTTTTTGTTTTTGCAAGTTAGCCATGGTAGTTTCAAGATAATCCGCACGTTAGGATCCTATTGCGATCGTAGGTGAGTCCACTGTCCCAGGAGTGATAACCCCCATACCTCCCTAGGTCTAAGTATGGGAGCTTTCCGACTCTGACAAGGACCATGTCAACTTGTCGTCAGACACATTACAGTTTCATCCTCGTATCCTAACGTCCCCCTGCAAGGCAGCGCGCGTACTGGCATCAATACCCCTTTGGCCCTATGCACGCGAATCATTCCACACATCCCTTGCGGGCAGTGTCATCGCTGCAGTGTCCAATGGGCAGCACGATTTTTCCCTTACAAGATTTTTAGTTTTGGTTCGGGTAGAGTTTTTTAGGTGGGTACACGCTGCACCTTGGCCTGCCAGAACCCACCCATTGTGTATGGACGCGAATGGGTGGGTCCCCCCAAGCCATGGTTGTCGTGTACCTATTTTTACCAGTGCTGGATTCACCACACCCACGACTGGCTCCTATCGGCTGTCCGCGACTGCTTATTCTTGTATTCGCAGTTAACCTTGGGGGCTGTTAAGCCATACGGGCCGTTCCTCTATCCGCAACCTGAGGACGCGCTACGTAGTGGTGATATCGACATAAAAAGATTTTTTAGTCTATAAGACTGCTAAGTAATCTGTTAAGTTAATCTATCGTATAAGTTAACCTTTAATTTATCTTAATGTTCTCAAATATTTTTAGCTCACTATTTATTGCTCGATTGACGATTATATAAAATTACATTTAGATTTAGTATTTGAGGTGGGGTTTACCGGAATGTCACAAATTGTCATAAGAGGGAGATGTGAGTCAAAAATCACCAGCAATTGCATCACGAAATATGTGGATTTTTAAATTTATGTTTGAAAATTGATGGTTTCATTTACTGGGATTTACTATGAATATATTATAAGGTAATAAAAATAATTTCATGTATTTTAAAAAGATTTCTCAATTTTCCACAATTCCATCATTTTTATAATACATTGACCAATAGATATAGCATTTTTCTGATTTCAAGTAAATGTATAATAGTTATTGATTTAAAATGAAATTCGTCTTATTGTCCAGGTTATACTTTGGGCAATAAGCCGTGAGTGCATGCAGACGACTAAGTGCCACCTTGAATTCAGGGAATTAGACGAAAGAAAGGTCGACGCAGGTAGATTCATCTCCGTGCCGGCATTAGGACTATTGCCCGGGCATTAGACGTAATGCCGTATTCGGCCTAATGTCTACGACATATATATGTATAGACTGTACATTGTCACCTCCGTGAAGTTGACTCTACGTTCTCGCCTCCTCTATTTTCCGTGAACATATTTAAAATTTATATTCAATTATACGTTGAGGGGGCCTTCTGATCAGGTTTTTCAAAAGAGGGGTAATAATTTTTCATTTTGAAATTTATATATATTTGTGGTACTGGTGGTACGAAGTGACCTCCTCTATATATAAGGAAGCGCGTTAGACACTATACGTACTCACCTCAAGCGGTGTTGCCATGTCTGGGAGGTAGGATTCTTACCTGACGTCCATGTCTCCCAGGTATCTATGTGATCTAACAATCAAGTCATAATCAGAGAATTAAGCTAATTCGAAATATCATTAGTTTAGAAGAAATTATTAAAAAAAAATTTATTTCTTATAATATATCGCTTCAGAGATCTCTCGTAAATTCGTTTTTGGCGCTAATTATGATTTTCTTCCGGTTTTTAAAATTCAAGTTGCTTCTGATACATAAAATACTACTTTATACTGACAATTAGATGTTTAAACAAATTGTTCAAACAATTTATTATTGTTTTTAGCAATTATCTCTTAGAACTGTGGGTGCAAAATACCACAAATATTATCCTTGTAATCTTCAGTCTAGTGAAATATTATTTCCTTCGAGAATATTCCTCAGAGTTGAGTTTCATCGTGGATCAGCATAGTTCTGTAGATTTCTTATTTTCAGGTAGTTAACGGTAACTTCGTCCTTAATGCACATCGTGTACCTTTTCCAAAAATAGCTTTCACTTTTGGTATGTAAGCTTCCAGATTTTATGATATTTAGGAAGGATCGAGTGGTTTGTCACGTACACCAGCCTTCTAGGGTTTTCGGGGGTACATAGTCAGTGGGGGCGAAACGGCAGTCTTAGCCAGGAAGCGACAGGGTACGGTTCAACTCTGAGCATTGTAGTTTCCTTTAACTTTTGAATAAATAGTAATAGTGTATATGCTGTGCAATCATTCAAACTCCCCACATCAGACTCCCAAAGTGGTGACCCCGACGTGATCAACAAGTGATAACAGTGGGAAATTCTGGTGCTTGTGAAATCTTAGGTGATTGGTTCAGTGCATCTTTTTAATCGTACACAACTCAGAGTCACGATGCCGGACACAGAGTCAGATGACGCGAACGGGTTTAACGGGTTTCCGAATAGCCGGACTGGCGCAAACGCCGTCGTAGATCTTTCAGGATTAACAGTGAATCGTGTAGCCGTGCGTATGCCCCAATTTGATATTAAGGATCCAGAATTGTGGTTATCAAGGGTGGAAACCAGCTTCAGGTCAGCGGGCGTGACAGCGGACAACACAAAATTCGGTTACGTCGTCGGTGCTTTAGACACACAGGTCGCGCAGGAAGTTCGTGACATGATAGTGAATCCGCCTCCAAACAATCAATACGAAAAAATTAAAACCGAACTAATTAAAAGACTTAGTACGTCACAAGAGGAGAAAACGCGTCGATTATTAGAACATGAGGAGTTCGGTGATCGGAAACCGTCAGCCTTCCTGCGACGGCTTCAAAGTTTAGCAGGAACAGGAGTGCCTGAATCAATGGTACGCACTTTCTGGCTAGGACGTCTGCCCCAACATGTGCAAGGAATTTTAGCAACTCAAACAGACGGAGAGCTGAGCAAGGTAGCAGAACTTGCGGATGCTATAGTTGGTGTCATGTCGTCTAGACCACCGATCACAGCAGTAGCCGCAATTCAAGACACAGAAGCCATGCTCGCAGCTCAATTCCAAAGAATCAATCTCAGTTTACAGCAGGAGTTGGCTATCATACGTAGTGAAATCGCTGAGATGAAGGCACCTTCCGCGTCGGGAGATCGTGGCCGTGATCGACGTCGGTATTCGCAACAACGTTCTCGTTCGCGTTCTCAGCCGACAAAACGTGGCAAGGACGGTACGTGTTGGTATCACTGGAAATACGGGAATGACGCGAAAAAGTGCTTCAAGCCGTGTTCCTTTAGTGAGGGAAACGTGACGGGCATTCGTTAATGTCGGCGGACGACCCGTGCCCAGGAACCTCTCGCCGAATTTTTATAACGGATAAAGTGACGAAAAATTCATTCTTAATAGATACTGGTGCGGATTTGTGCGTGCTTCCGCGATCTACATTACGGGATTCGCGTGAAAAATCTAAATATGAATTGTGCGCGGCCAACGGAACACCTATCGCGACCTACGGTACAGCTACGATGGTTCTCAATCTGGGCCTGCGTCGAGACTTCACTTGGAGGTTTGTGGTCGCGGACGTGTCGAAACCTATTATCGGTGTCGATTTTTTGTCATCCTTCAACTTATTAGTGGATGCTCTAAATAGACGGTTAATATATGCAACGACTCTCCTGGTGACTAATGGACAAGCAGTGGGTAAAGATTGTGATGTGCCGAGTATAAGAACTATAGCTGGTTCTTCACCGTATCATAAACTTTTATCGCGTTTCCCGGACATAACAAGACCACATGGTGCACCGAAAGAGGTAAATCATAGGACAAAACATCACATCGAGACAACACCTGGTCCCGCAGTGGCACAACGACCTCGGCGCCTCTCTCCAAAGATGCTTCAAATAGCGAAAAAAGAATTTGATTCTATGATTAAACTCGGAATAGCACGTCCATCGAAGAGCTGCTGGGCAAGTCCGCTTCACATGGTGCCTAAAGAAGAAAATGAATGGAGACCGTGCGGAGATTATCGTGGATTAAATCAGCGAACAATTCCTGATAGGTATCCGGTCCGACACATCCAGGACTTCGCTCAATCACTTCAAGGTAAGACAATTTTTTCAACCGTCGACCTTGTCAGAGCATTTAATTAAATTCATGTCAACGAGGAGGACATAGAGAAAACCGCGATAACCACTCCGTTTGGATTGTTTGAGTTCCCATTCATGACATTCGGTTTAAGGAATGCAGCTCAAACATTCCAGCGATTCATCGACGAAGTTATCCGGGATTTGGATTTTTGTTACGCGTACCTAGATGACATTCTGATTGCGTCGTCAAGTGAGGAGGAACATTTTTCTCATCTAGAGACAATTTTTAAACGTTTAGAAGAATATGGGATTGTCATTAACCCCTCAAAGTGTGTGTTCGGACAAGCGAGTGTCAAGTTTTTAGGCTACCTAGTTTCAGCTGAAGGTACACGACCACTTCCGGACAAGGTCGACGCAATTAATGAATTTCCTCTACCAGAAACCGTGAAAAAGCTCCGACAGTTTTTAGGTATGTTAAATTTTTATAGAAGATTCTTACCTGATGCTTCAAAAATTCAGGCTCCTCTCAACGAATTGCTGAAAGGCAATACAAAAGGTAAACATCCAATTGCTTGGACCCCCCAGTCCAACAAAGCATTCAACACATGCAAAGAAAGTTTGGCACGAGCCGCTTTACTGGCACACCCTCAACTGGATGCACCGCTTTCCATTGTATGTGATGCATCAGACTTCACAATAGGCGCAGCACTTCATCAACAGGTGGAAAATCACTGGCAGCCACTGGCCTTCTATTCACGAGAACTAACCTCAGCAGAAAGAAAATATGGAGCCTACGATCGTGAGCTTGTAGCAATTTATTCTGCTGTAAAGCATTTTCGTCACATGGTCGAGGCACGCGAGTTTTCGATTTATACAGACCATAAACCCCTCATATTTGCAGCTAAAAAAAAAAGACACGCAGTGTACTCCGCGGCAGTTTCGCTACCTCGAGTTCGTGTTACAGTTTACGAAAGACATTAGACACATCGCGGGGGAAGACAACGTCGTGGCGGACGCGCTTTCGCGAATTGAAGAGGTGGAGGAAACCTTAAATTTTGCTGCTCTCGCAAAAGCTCAGAAGTTCGACGCAGAGCTTCAACATTGCTTGAAAGGACACTCTTCCTTGCAGCTAAAGTTAAAGCAGATTCCGGAGCAAGACGTATCTCTGTATTGTGACGTCTCAACATCAACAGTTCGCCCTTTTATTACATCATCATTCCGCAAGGCTGCGTTCAATTCGGTGCATCGTCTTTCTCATCCCGGGATAAACGCAACAGTGAAGATGGTAGTTCAACGGTACGTGTGGCCTTCAATCAGAGCAGACTGCAGAGAATGGGCTCGCCACTGCATACCATGTCAACAATCGAAGGTAACAAGACACGTGTCATCACCAATAGATGGATTCAGCTTACCTTCTGCGAGATTCGAGCATGTACATATTGACATCGTGTACATGCCGTCATCGGAAGGATTCCGGTATTGTCTGACATGTGTCGATCGGTTCACACAGTGGCCAGAAGCCATTCCTATGCCAAATATGGAAGCTGACACCGTAGCCCGTGCATTCTACGACAACTGGATCAGCCGATTTGGTACACCGCTGAGGGTGACTACAGATCAAGGCAGACAATTTGAGTCGTATCTCTTCAGACATTTAAATCGTCTGGCTGGTACGACTCACCTTAGGACAACAGCCTATCATCCCTCAGCCAACGGCATGGTCGAGCGATTTCATCGTCAGCTCAAGGCTGCGATCAAGTGTCACGAAACTCATCGTTGGACCGAAATTTTACCTACGGTTTTACTTGGAATCCGGGCCGCCTGGAAGGAGGATCTTCGATCATCAATCGCAGAGCTAGTGTATGGCGAAACTCTCCGTCTTCCAGGAGAGTTCTTAGTTTCACACTCATCCGACCACGGTGAAGCCTCACAACTCATCCAAGGCTTACGTGAACACATGGATAAAATTCGTCCGACTCAAGGTAGTTGCCATGGGAATAAAAGGATTTTTGTCTTCAAGGACTTGGCGACCACTGATCACGTCTATCTACGAAACGATGCAGCAAAAGTAGGTTTACAGAAACCTTACGAGGGACCTTACAAAGTTGTTTCTCGCAGCGATAAGACATTCACACTCCGAGTCCACGGAAAAGATGTCAATGTATCCATCGACCGGTTGAAACCAGCGTACGTGCTGGCGCAACAGCCGATCCAGCAATCAAGAGAACGGGAGGATGAACCATCAGGGTTGAAAGACACCAAGACTCTTTCCAGTCCGTCTAACTCTGCCAGTGATCCAACTAAACATTGTACCAAATCAGGTAGAAGAGTACGATTCCCGGATCGTCTGCAAGTCGGATTTTCGTGATTCGAAATCACTGGCAGGGGGGTACTGTGGGTGCAAAATACCACAAATATTATCCTCGTAATCTTCAGTCTAGTGAAATATTATTTCCTTCGAGAATATTCCTCAGAGTTGAGTTTCGTCGTGGATCAGCATAGTTCTGTAGATCTCTTATTTTCAGGTAGTTAACGGTAACTTCGTCCTTAATGCACATTGTGTACCTTCTCCAAAAATAGCTTTCACTTTTGGTATGTAAGCTTCCAGATTTTATGATATTTAGGAAGGATCGAGTGGTTTGTCACGTACACCAGCCTTCTAGGGTTTTCGGGGGTACATAGTCAGTGGGGGCGAAACGGCATTCTTAGCCAGGAAGCGTCACGGTACGGTTCAACTCTGAGCCTTGTAGTTTCCTTTAACTTTTGAATAAATAGTAATAGTGTATATGCTGTGCAATCATTCAAACTCCCCACATCAGACTCCCAAAGAATAGAGTTAGAAAGTCGCCGTTCTTTTTTTAAATTGCACTTTTTGTTGAATTTTCAATTAGAGCGAGTTAATACATAATTTATGTTGATAAAAAAATTGTTTAACAAATTTTTTATTACTGCTAAAAATATTCTCTTTGAATAATGCTATAAATCACGGTTTTTTTCTAAAATTTGTAACTTTTTGTCCACTTTTCACTTGAAATGAGTTAATATTTATTTTAATTCAGGAAAAATAATTGTTTAAACAAATTACTATTGTTATTAGCTATCTTCTCTTAGATAAGTGCTAGAAAGTTGCGGGTTTTTCTAAAAATTTTTACTTTTTGTCTAATTTCTGATTAAAGTGAAGTGATAATTAATTTAAGTTAACAAAAATTATTGGTCGAACAACTTATTATTATTGCTAATAAAATTCTCTTTGCTTAATGGTAGAAAGTTGCTGTTGTTTCTGAAGTTTTAACTATTTGTCTATTTTTCACCTGGAGTGACCTAATAATTATTTGAGTTGAGCAAAAATAATTGTACAAACAAAGTATTGTTGTTCATAACTATCTTCATCTATATTAATGCCAGATAGTTGCGGTTTTCTTCTGACATTTTTAACTTTTTGTCCACTTTAAACTTAGTGAGGTGGGAGAACTAGCTCATTAAATGACTTGTGAAAGTTTTGTTTTGCATTACACATCGCCCGGAAATTTGTTCGAATCCACACAAAAGATCCATTTTTTTGGTTAAAAAAAATGATATTCAGAGGTGGCGCAAGCCCATGAAGTTTAACACGTATTTCCCATTAGGAAAAAAGACGTTTTTGTACATTTTATTCAGAATCGTCTATATTAGCTGAATCGAGTTGAAACTCAACACTTCTCTTCACAAATAGCCATAGAATACAAGTCAAATATATTAATTATCAAATATCACGCCCTAAATCTGTTTTATAGGGTCCCAAAAAACGCATAAGTGAAAAAATGGGTTTTGCGAGTTTTTAGCGCTAATTATGAATTTTTGGGTGTTTTAAACAATGCTAGAAAATTGTAGTTTGTTTTTAATTTTTCACTTTGTGTTCAATTTTCAATTAAAGTCAGTTGAATAAATAATTGAAGTTAATAAAATTATTTGCTTAAACAAGTTAACATTATTAATAATATTCAATTTGAATAATACTAGAAAGTTGCGTTTCTTCTGAAATTCACAACTATTTGCCTACTTTTCACATAGGGTGAGTTATTAATTAATTTAATTTAGCAAAAATAATTATTTAGACATATTATTATTGTTTATAACTATCTTCTCCTTTAGCAATGCAATATAGTTGCGGTTCCACTCAGTGAAGTAATAAATATTGCAAGTTAACAAACATAATTGTTCAAACAATTCGAAATTGTTTATAACTATCTTCTCTCCGATAAGTGCTGAAAAGTTGCAATTTTTTCTGAACCGTCAAAATTTTTGTCCACTTTTCACTTAGTGGGGTAATGATTAATGCAAGTTAACAAACATGCTTATTTAAACAATGTATTATTGTTTATATCTATCTTCTCTTGGAGTAATGCTAGAAAGTTCCTTTTTTTGTAATCAGTTATGGACAAATAACAAGTGAACCTCAACAAAAATAATTTTTGAAATGATATTTTACTTTTTTAAGTGAATTATTTTTGCTCTTTTCGCAATTAAAAAAAAAAAATTAATCACAAAAAAGCTATCTTACACAAGAGACGCAAACAAGGTATGAAATAATTATGAGTAGGTGGGAGGACTAGGGCTGCAAATGACTTGTAAAAATGTTGTTTCCAATTACAACAAGAAGTTCATTGCAGAGCGTAGAAGAAAAATTTGGAATTGAACATATTTTGATATCAGCCCCCCCCCCCGCAGCAAAATATACTCACGGAAAAAAAGAGATTGTTTAAAATATGTTTTTCTCTCATGTTTATATAGTATTTGTTCTCAACTAACAAGGTTAAGCAAAGTTAACCATTTCAGGAAAAACCGGAACTTTCTAGCACTTATCTGAGAGAAGATTAAACAACTTTTTTTTTAACTTGCATTAATTATCACATTGCTAAGTGAAGGGTGCGCCAAAAAGTTAAAAATTTCAGGAAAAAAGCGCAACTATCTGACATTAATATATATGACATTAATATAGTTTTCAAACTAGAATGAAAAAATCTATCAGAGTCAAAAAGAAAATGTAAAATTTACATGTTGTTTTAGATACTGCATATTTCAATTTTTTTCTCTCGATAAATTCTTGATAAAAGGCATCACAGGTTTTAAAAGTTAAAATACTCCCATCTTTAAAACAAAATTTTCGTTAAAATTGTGAAATACGTGTCGCCTAAACTCCTTTTAAAAAAAAAACATATTTCTTGCGAAAATGATTCTGTGACTTGAGCATGCACAGCCTGTCCGACTAGAAATGAATTCAGCCAACTAAAATAATAATAATATAATATTACAATATTATTAATATTATATTATTCGTGTCACGCCTAGCCTGAAAGGGAAATGGCTTAATGCTATACTTACTACTTACATAAATGTTAAAAATGTTAATTCAGTTTCACTATCAAATTTTCTAAAATTGCAAAATTTCATATTGAAAGCCTTGATAGTCAGTTTTAAATGTAATAATTTTAGATTTGAATATGCTGAGTTGTTTGGTTGGTGAAAATTAGAAGCCCTAAATGGTGCAATTTATAAAAATTCGAAAGCATAGCGATCTTCTTTTGCATTATATTAAAAAATTTCCAACGTGATAATATTTTAAACTTTTAGTTAAAGACTTTCACGAATGAATCATTTCAAATATATTTGATTGGAAGATTCGAAGAATGAACAATGATTCTGAATGAAGTGTTAAAAGATAAACGATTTGTATTTAAAAAGTTAAAAATTATATGTTACTTAGAATCAAAACAGATGAAAATTGTTTCATATGAAATTGAGACCTTAGTAATTGAATAAATTTCTTTAATTCTGACTTTAATTCTGCTTAATGAAGTTGAGATTTGCTTAATTTTCAACTCTTCGTATTAGGAATGTTTTTATTTTTATTGTTGCGTACTCAAAATTTCTTTATTTCCTACATTTTTTTAGAATAATTCAATTGTGAAAGTTTATAATTGAAAATTTTTCCAGCTTGTACTAACAATTTAAAATTCTGAAATTTCAGAAGCTTTGAACAATTCAATTCAGTTTTTCAGTTTCTAATTGTAGAATTGTAATCAGTTTTAATTTTAAATTGTTGAAATTCTAAAGTTTTCAATTTTGAATTATTAAAATTTGAACGCTTCGAATTATAAATAACACAACTCGAATTTAGTTGAATTTTATATGATCCAATTTTCAAAATTTTAATCTGAAATTATTCAATTTTGAACAGTTTTGAATTGTCCCGTTTTTGAAATTTTAATCTGAAATATTTTGATTTCGAGATTCTTCAATTAAAAATAAAATTGTTTAATCATGAACGCTTCGAAGCAGTACTGATACATTAACAACTCCTTCTAATGAAACTGTCCCTTTTAAAAATTTTCTTAAAAAAATTTTCCTATTTTGAGAGCATCTGATGAAAAATTTTTCAGTTTAAAGTTATTCAATTCTGAACGCTTTTATTGGAAGTGATACAAGTTAAATTCCTTTCTATTATATTAGAAATATTGTGCTTTTGTCAAAATTTTACCTAGGTAATCTAAAATTGTTTGATTTGGAACGTTTTCAATTCAGGATCGTTGAATATACCTTTTTTAAATTCCAAACACTTTTAATTTGGAATTATTAATTATTGTTTCAACAATTTGTTAATATCTGATATTTGAAAAAAATTCATTAACGTATTTATAAATTTTTTATTTTTTTAATGTTATGAAATAAAAATCCAGAAATTTACAGCTAGTTCATAAAAAATGTAATTTACAGGTCTGGGATTCCCGACACTATTGTCACTATTGGCCACTTTTTTTTAGCGATGATACTATTTTGACAAAAATGCTACTAATATCACTTTTTGCACGTTCCCTCTTGAAATATTTTTAAACCTTTTCGCTGATTGGTTAAAATAACATGTCCAACATCTCAAGTATATAAATATAAAAATAGCCCCAACGGCTAATATAACACAAATTTATTGATAATACTTTAAATTCATCTATTCTTTATTTCCATCTTAGGCCTCGGGTTATAAGACATTTTCGATTATGTTTTCGATAACAGAGTGTTCAAAATTGCAGTATTTTAATTTGTAACACTTATTGTCTGAATATTTTGAAGTTGAGAACGTTCGAAATAAAATAATTTTAAATTCGAATATTAAAAAATGGACAAATGTACATTTCAATCGTACTGTTGCAAATTTGTATAATTTCTAAATAGAAGCCTCAATGATTCTCGATATATTTCAACTTGAATATCGCTTAAAAATTAATTATATCATATTGAAAGAGTGTCAAAATTAGCAATTTGATGAAAATCTAATTTTCTTTATTACTTAATATATATCATCCATTATTTAGTTTTATAGTATACAATGAAATTAATAGAAATTCGAAATTCATATCTGGATATTTAAATATGGAACGATGATCGACAAATATTAGGGGGTTAAACCTTGTTAATTTACTTACTAATTATGATTAAGCGAACAGTAATGTACGATTTTTGTGATTAAGACTTCGAAGTGAGGAAAGTTTGAAACAGATTATACTGTTGGAACTCGATTTTAACAAAACAACAGGTACCCAATAGGGCTGTTGTTTTTCCTTTTGGAACGTGCAATATTTCAGTTGCAGTTTATGGTGAGGGGTAAGGGTTCCGGCATGAAGGCGACATTGCCACCTCAGGTAGTGCACATGTCTTTTCAAAAGTGTCTAAATTTCTGGGACACGATGGCGAAGAAATTATACCCACCTTTTCAAATAATCTTCAGTCTTACCGGAATTTGTGAGATTCATCATAAGTCCGAACCTATTCATTTCTATTTATTACTTTTTACGGTAAGCTGGGTAAATAATAAAATTCTTCTCCAATTTCCCAGTAGGGTGGGTCAAAAAAATACTTTTGGAATTTTATATCGCTGCAACGCGTAGAAGTAGCGTATTGGGGTTCTGAAAAAGTATAATTAATTTGAAATCGAACCACGTACAGCTTGGTTCTGAAAAATAATTCCCATTCACTTCGCCCGCGTTTTCGGCAAAAAATGTAATTGGTTTGTGAATAAAAGAATTTTTTGGGTACTTGAAAACTTTCCAGTGACAAAAATGCACTAGGATAAAAAATCGCCAAGACCAAGGAATCGAAATTGGAAATACAGCAAATGGTTAAATTTTTTATTTTGCTATTTAAGGAAATAATATTTATAACTTGTGAATTAAACATTTTTCTGAGCACGTACGTGAGCTTTATAAATGTAAATGCACAAGACGCACTAGTCGAAATTAGAATTACAGTAATTTTTTATTCCTGGCCCTTGCCGATTTTTTTCTAGAGTATTTCTATGCTTACAACATCCAGACATGCTTAAGAAAATTAGTAAACTACAAGTTAAGACGATAATTCTATTAAATAACAAATTGCAAATTTATAAAAACCACTGTAATTGTCATTTCGACTCCTGGGTCTTGCGCATTTTTTTCTAGTGTATTTCTACGTCTAAAAACTCCAAACATACCAAAAAATTCTAAAATCACAAGTGAAAAAAATTTATTATGTCATATACCAAATTCCAAAATTTAAAAAATGATTGTAAATCTCATTTCGACTCCTAGGTCTTGCGGATTTTTTTCTAGTATATTTCTATATTTAAAAAGTCCACACATGCTCGGAAAAATCTTTAAGCCACAAGTTATATAGATAGTTTCACTAAATACCAAACAAAAAATTTTAAACATTGGCTGTATTTCCAATTTTGACTCCTGAGCCTTTAGGACGGTGGAATTAGACATAAAAATTGAGTCAATTTACAAAAATTCCGAAGGTCTTCAAAAAAATTGTACAGTTTTTTTTTATATTTTGAACATGATTGGGTCGGCAATTTGTTTCAATAAATTAATTTGCAAAATTCCCCCCCCCCCCCATTGCTTCACGAAAATTCAGAACATTTTGCAAACTTCAGTGAGTAACTATAAGCTCAGTCTCTATCCTGTATTAAATTTTCAAAATGTTCTTGATGCGGCAACATTATTAATTATAAACAAATTAACATTTTGTTAATCATTCCCAAGGGAAAATACCTAAGATTTTGCATAATATTGTTTCTGCCTTTTTTCCATTGAGAAGAAATTATTGTATGATTTGCAAAACTAAATACATGACGCAAATTATCGTTTTCTAAATTATTGTCACATTTTTTGCAATTTGACTCCTCAAATTTCAGCGAAAATTGCGAAGATTGCGTTTTTGGGTAGCAAATGTTAGAAATGTCGAGATCTGAAAATTCTCAAATTTAAAAAACGTTGTTTGGCCGGCAATAATATTAAAATTGCAATTGAACAAATTAGTTACTTTTGTAAACTAGCGAAAAATCAAAAATATATTTATAATGTATATTATAGAAATTAAAAACATAACCTGATTTTCTAATTTCATTTTGTTTAAACTTTTATGTTAATGCAAAGAGTGAAGAAAAAGTCGATCTTTTCGTTTTTTTTTGTTTATCTTCGTTAAAAAATTTTTTCTATGATCAGCATTGCCAGAATTTATGCATCAAAATTTGACCTCCAATATTTTTTATTAATTCTGTAAACAAATTATATAAATAAATGCCTAGTGTGGACATTCAAAGGCAGAAAGAAATCTTTTATTCTCCTTATTTTGCTCAAATTATGTCGCCAGTGATGTCTAATGATGAACAATTATCACCCAAAATTTTTATCAATTTTATAAACAAATGCCTAGTGTGGACATTTGAAGGCAGAAAGAAATTGTTTTTTCTCTTAATTTTCTTCGAATTATATCGCCAGTGATATTTAATGATGGAAAATTATCATCCGATATTTTGTAATGATTTTATAAACAAATTATATGAAGAAATATTCAGTGTGGACATTTAAAGGCAGAAAGAAATTTTTTTCTTCTAATTTTTCTTGAATGATGTCGCCAGTGATGTTAAATGAGAGGAAATAATCATTTGATATTTTTCAATTATTTTATAAACAAATTATATAATCAAATATATAACTCGGTCATTTAGAGGTCGAAAAAAATGCTTTTTTCCCTAATTTTCCTCCAATGATGTCGCCAGTGAGGTTTCATGATGGAAAATTATCATCCAATTTTTTAAAATAATTTTGTGAGTGAATTATATAAAAAAATACCGATTGTGGATGTTTAAAGGCAGAAAACATTCATTTTTTTGCAACTTGCCTCAAAGTATGTAGCCAGTGATGTAATTGTTGTTTCTTTCAATTTTCGTAATGTAGTATTCTTAGGAATTGGTAAAGATGGAAATTTGTACAACAACAATAAGCATATACTTGCTGTGTACCATAATCCTTTGGCAATTTCTTAAGATTCCATTGATTGATCGCGATCAAGTTTTATTTCCTAAGTCTTCAATTTGAAATAAGGAGCTCGAGAGCTTCAGTATCTAGAATACTATCTGAATGATTCCAGTCCATTGTGACCACACTGGCCATTCGCTTATATAATTTGTTTAAGAAATTAATACGAAATAGCGGATGATAATTTTCCATCATCGAACATCACTGGCGACATACGTTTAGGAAATTTAAGAGAAAAAGCGATTTCTTTCGGCCTTTAAATGTCCACACTGGGCATTTGTTGATATAATTTGTTTACAAAACCTATAAAAAATATTGGATCATGATTTTTCATCATTAAACATCACTGGCGGCATAATTTGAGAATAATGAGGAGAAAAAACGACTTCATTCTACCTTTAAATGTCCACACTGGGCATTCGTTCATATAATTTGTTTATAAAACTAATAAAAAATATCAGATGATAATGTTCTATCAATAAATATCACTGGCGAAATAATTTGAGAAAAATTAAGAGAAGAAACCATTTCTTTCTGCCTTTAAATGTCCACACCAGGCATTTGTTTATATAATTTCTTTGTAAAATTATTAAAAAATATCAGATGTAAAATTTTTATGATCAGGTATTATTTTTTCGATGAAAGCCAGTAATTTTAATGCAAAAATTTACTTTGAAAACGAAGAATCCATAGTGTGGACTATTTCTTAAGTTAATTTATTTATAACAATTAACTTAACAATGCCATGATTTTTTTTGCTTTCATCTACCCTCGTGCATAAAGCATGGCAATGCTGAAAAATTTTTTTAATGAAGATAAACAAAAAAAACGAAAAAATCTACTTTTTCTTCACTCTTTGCATTAACATAAAAGTTTAAACAAAAAAAAAATCAAAAATCAGGCCACATAAATCTCTTCGTAACTTATTGTTGAATTTTTCTGAAAAAAAATCCGAAATAGGTTCAGAATTGCCGGCTGATTGCGCCCGGGACTTCTCTTTTAAGTGAAAGTGTTTGCACTGAGTGATAATTTAATTAGAACTAATATCATATCAGATTTTCAAACTGTTTACTACTTAGCAACATTAATAATGATAAACAAACTTATATTTTTGAAATTATTCCCCAGATTAAATTTGTAATGTGTTGCAAAAGGATTTTCTCTTACTATTGAAGGGTTCCATATAGTTTGTAACGGATTTACTGGTTTTTTTTATTGGATAACGTAATGTGGGACGAATACTACGATCCATTGCATTATATATAATTTTTTAGGCTTTTTGAAGGTTTCTCGTTTCTTTGAAAAAGTTTTCGAAAGTAATGAAATAACTGCCGGTGTAAAAAAAAGAGGAAAATTTTGAAGAATGAAAAACGAGTAACAATATACAATTCGAAAATTGCGTGAACATTTTTTTAAAGTGAATAATTTTTGTTTGATAATTTTTCATAAGTTCCATTATTTTCGCCTACTTCTTGGACTTTTTAACCTACAGCTAAATGTTCAAACAATTTTTAATTGTTTAAAGAATGATTTTTATAATTAATAATAATTAATTATAATTAATAATGTTGCCGCATCACGAACGCTTTGGAAATTTGATACAGAATAGAGACTGAGTTTATAATTACTCACTCAAGTTTGCAAAATGTTTGGAATTTTCGTGAAGCCCTGGGGGGGGGGGCCCAAATTTTGCAATTAAATTTGTTTAAACAAATTGCCGAGCTGATCACATTTTACAAAATTTTATTTCATGTTAGACATATGAAAAAACAAATATACAATTTTTTTGAAGACCTTCGGAATTTTTGTTAATTGATTAGCTATTTCCACTGGTCTACTTGGCGATTTTTTTCTAGTACATTTATGTCACTGGATAATTCTCAAGTACCCCGAAAAATTCTTTTTTGCAACACCCACCTCGAAAGTACTCCGTTCCATGTAGCTAAATTATATGCAAAGTGACACATTCCGGATAACAATGCGGGAATAATATTGGCGCATGCGCAGTTCGATTCTTATATACTTTCCACATCAGTGGAATGTACGCGCATGCGCACTTTGCAGATAAGCAACTTTCCGCATGGCGACAATTCGGGGGCAACGTAGCAACAGCAGCGCTCAGTGTCCAAGCGAACAGCTGATGACAGGTGCGAGGTTAAAGTCGACGTGTTTAGACTGCATGTGAAATTTTCCTTCTCATTGTCAAAAGAAGATGGACTTAAATAAAGATTCGAATCAAACTGGTGAAGAGTGTACTCCGCCAGATAGTATATTAGTTATTTTCATATATTTCGATTTAATTTAATTAAAATTTCGTATTTTTAGAATTTGTTTTCGTTCCACTGAGGGTTTCACCGCTCCCCCCTCCCCACCCCACGCAACTGTAAATATTCTTCCTTTGTCTTTCTCTTAGTACAACTTTCTCGGAAGGTTCTTGCAAAAAATAGCGTGTGATACACGTGCGCACAGGCAATTGCTGACTCGTGTGATTTCAGCATTCGCCTTCAGCTTTTCGCACTCGTCCTCGTTTTCGCACTCGCTTCGCTCGTGCGCTAACCTCCGACTCGTGCTTCGAGCCTCCGACTCATGCTGACAAATTTACACTCGTTGGCAATCGCCTATTTTGCGCACTTGTATCACAAATAGCTATTTCTACACTACCGTCGCAAATTGTGCGCACGGCTCTTGTGAGCGCTATTAAAAATCACTGCTGACTTCAAACCACGATATTTTGGTGAAAAAGAGAGATAGTGCATTTTTTGAAAAACAGTTGAAAAACAGATGAAAAGCTTATGAAATTCCACGTCTAATGATACCCAATAAATATTTTTTTGACTTTCTGACAATAATACAGCACGTGAGAAGTTTAAAAACAAAATTCAAGATTTTCTCAAATTTTCTACCTCAACTTCAACTTTTAGCACGACCTAGGAAATTTTTTTTAAAAAACTCAAAATTATACGTCATCGAGCCTGAAATCATATCTTCAATTCAAGCGAAGAAAACTTAAAAAATCTTCATGGGTACCCGAGATATCGTGGTTTGAAGTCAGCAGTTATTTTTAATAGCGCTCACAAGAGCCGTGCGCACAATTTCCGACGGTAGTGTATTCTCAAATCCGTTAAAAATTTTTCTGAAAACTGGGGTGAATTAGTTAAGAATTATTTCTCAGAAAAATGATTTACTGAAATCCGAGAAAAATTGAGAAGATTTTTCTGACCTTCAGGCATGTAAAACAAAATTTAAACTCAAGAAAATTTAAAAACTCTGTAAACAAGAAATTTTTTAGAACTTTTTTTCGAGCGCAGGTAACCAAGCTGGAATGTCAATAGATTCTAAATTAATTATACTTTTTTAGGATCTAAATACGCTACTTTTCACTACATTGAAGTTCGCCACCGATATGGATTTGAAACTTATGTAAAATCTCACATTTTTCTTACTTTTGAGTTTTTTAAATGACATTTCGAAATAAAAATAAAATGATTTAATATATTTATGTGACAAATAAGTTGAAGAAAAGTAATAATTAAAATATTTTACACACATCCTAATTCTATACCATTAAGCTATTAAGCGTGACAGTACCCGATTCGGGTAGTGTTTCTAGGTGGATAGTTTCTTGTAGTAAATAACTACAAGTGTGGGCTCACCACACCCACGACCGCCAACAGCAACGCAGTAGTATCAGACGGTCACCCATCCAAGTACTGACCGCGCCCAACACTGCTTAACTTCAGTGATCTAACGGGAACTGGTGTTTCCAGCGTGGTATGGCCGTTGCCGAATTAATTTGAAAAAATCAACGAGTGATTTCCTTCTAACCCAAAAAGTCACTACATGTGAATAATATTTTTTTTTGTCCGACCCCCCTTGAAAACGCGACATTGCATGCACGTGAGGCAGGCGTAATGTGGCCGCTTCCAGCCCAGTGACGTTCGAACATGCGCACTCCGCCGCGGGGCCAACATGAAACTTTACGCCAGCTACATAACACTTTACGTCCGCTAAATAACACTTTACGCCCGCTAATTAAAACTTTACGCCCGCTACACATACTTATCTGTATCTATAAAAAAAAGTGTATCGCTGCACCCCACAGTCTTACTCCTGCAAAGTACGCTACTTATTTCTTTCACTTATAATCTAAAATTGTCAAGTACATGAAACCTCCTCAATCTGCTTAACATGCTTGTTTTCAAGAAGGGTAGAACAAAAAGTATGGTGTGTATCAAGGGCGTAAGGCTATTTTGCCTCGTGCGACTGCCGACCTCGCTTCGCTCGGGCGGCAAGTTCACACTCGTCAAAATAGCCTTCTTTACGCCCTCGATACACAATATACTATTGTGAAATGAAAATAATACATTAAATTTCGATAAAGTTTGCTTGAATACCGGGTGGATTGGAAAGATTCTAATTTTTTACTTTTTACCATAAGTGACATATCGTTGAAATCGCAAAAAAAAACGTAGATTCCGAACATAATATTATTAAATTAATAATTGTAAAATTGAAAAAAAACATGTTTCGTATTTCACTCCTCATCAGTACAAAGGACCCCCCGCTGGTAAGGGTCGGCGAAAGAGAGCTCAGAAGAGAAACAGGTGTAGATTAGACTAGGTGACGAGGTGGGTTTACCTGAGCTATTCAAACTGGACATTATAGTTAGTGCTACTACACTAATATAATTTTGGAGTGCTCCAACAATAAAATTAATCTCTTGTCAGTTTGGGTTCCAGTTTGGAAATTTTTGATCTAATTTATTACTCTGAAATTGAAAGCTTTTCAACTTTGAAAACGCATAAAATCAATTTCAATAAGAAAATTATTATAAAAATTCATAGTCTTCTTCTATTACTAGGTTATTATAAACGTATTTTTTATTTGTTCATTCAACTTCATTGTCATTCCAGATGTTGGACGATTGTCCAGTTATTCTGATTTTAAAGGCCTCGATTTATAATTTGTTCTATTTTGAATACATTCTTAAATTGATTATGGAAAAAAGTATTCCAAAAAACAAACCCCTACAAAAACCTCTGCGGTGCAACAAATTTGTTAAATTCAGAGGTATGAATTTGTGAAATGAAATTTGGTGAAGTAATTTCGAGAAAAAATAATTATAATTTTTTTTATTAGAAAAGTTTTCAGGCTGGCCTCCATTTTTATAGTTTCTGTCTTCTCGCTTTCTCTCGATCGTTGCGAATGGCAGAGATCCTCTCCTAAAGCTGATCAGGAACCACGAGATGATTGGCGAAGGAGCGTTCCTTTACAAAGCCGCGGAGCAAGCGACCGAGACCCTTGGCCTCAATTTTAACATCAGAAGTGAGGAGAGTCATCTAGATGCTTCACTTCTAAAAATCAGGGCTTAATTCAGGTACAGAGGGTTTTATTTTCGCATGCCAGGACGGTGTAATTTCCACCTTAGCATACCGTGAGCGCATTTTATGTCAAGAAGTTCCCAGTGATATTTGCAGAGCGTGTCATGCACACGCTGAGTACCTAGAACACATACTATCAGGGTGTCCGACCCACGCGGAAACGACGTATACCATATCTACAGACATAATGCGGCCCTAAGAGTGCTTTATTACCATCTTTGTCGCTCTTACGGCGTTGGCCGCGACCCTGCCCTGCGGAACGCTCCAAGGGAGATAGAGTCGATTGTCCGAAACGAGAAGTGCCAAAATTTCTGGAACTACGATTTTCGGGCAGCAGTCTCTGTTGCGCACTCGAGGCCTGACATTGTTCTCTAAGACTTCCAGAAACGAACTATATTCGTGATCGAATTCTCGGCTCCGTCCGAATACAACATCACTGCAAATGAGAAAGAAAAAGAGGAGAGGTATCAAGACCTTAAAAGAGAGCTACAACGACTGTACCCAAAATATTCGGTACAAGTAATTGTCCTTGTGATAGGTGCTCTCGGAGGTGCGAAACTATCACTGGTTCGTAACCTCAAAGCCATACCCACGTGCCAAAAATATGCCAAGGCACTTGCGAGATGGATGCAGAAAGCTGTCATCCTTGGGTCGCTTCGTGTCCTCAAGACACACGAGGGTTTCGCCGGCCTGTCGTTGTGATTTCGTCGTCGCCTATGACCACCCATCTCACGGTTGTGAGACGTGGCCGTGGGTGTGATTTACCGCGGTGCTACTGGGGGCTATTGACATTTTTTGGATGGCAGTTGCTCTTAGTGGAACCCTGCGGTGGTTGTTTAACTTTATTTTTAAATTATATATAGATATATATCCCAACACACAAATCTTTCCGAAATTAAAAAAATTGTTATTTATGAAAAATGTACTTCAAATAATGAAATTTTCCAACACTTTGAACTATAAATGAACTGTCAATGAAAAGCCTTCTTTTAAAAAAAAAGCGTCAAGAGAATTTTATGTATAGCTAAATATTTCTACTTTATCAGCACAGGAACATTCCTTCTATAGCGATAAGTGTATTATGAGTAATGCTTCCATGAAAACAGAACTCCCGAGTTCAAATAATCCGCGATGATATCTCGTGACATTGATGAGTACCATACGTGGTTACTTCAGGTTGCTTTCAGGACAAGAGCATAGTGTCAATGATTTACTACAGGTAATAGTATGATCCCTTACTCAAACCCGAAAATCTACTGAACTAGAAACCACCATAAGGGCATGGCATTCTATGTGAAAATACACGGAGAACTCCACGAGGAAGTTCATCAAATCCACGTGAAATTGGAGTGGTAATTTAAAACAATGAACAAAACTTCAAAGCATCACGTGGAACCATGTATTCTACATGGATTTCCATGTGATACTTTATGAGTTGGTTTCCGTGTACTTAAAATCTTAAAACCACCACTACACCTGTGGACTCTAACCACGTAGACTTTAACCTGGCACCTGCCAACAGCTGTTCGCTTGGACGCTGAACGCTGTTTCGAAATCGTCGCGATGCGGAATATTCATTTTCTGTAATGTGCGCATGAGCGTCGATTGCGTCGATTCGAAAAATAGATGTGTTTCAAAGCGTGCACGTGCCAATATTATTCTCGCACAATCTGCTGGATTGAAGCACTTTGCACATAATTCAGAGGTATGTAAGTACCTACTTTTGAGGTGAGTGTTGCAGAAAAGCTGTTCACGCGTACTTCCCTCACGATGCCTCCATCGATCGCATAATCGTTTAATTTGAGCATGTGTCGCCGAGCTTAACAGATCCGAACTGAAAGAAAATGAATGGATATTGGGAGTGGAGAGGGGTTAATGGTTTTGTCTCTACAATACCATACGCTTCTCAGCTTCCATGCCGTTTTATTTTAATTAATTTTTATTTATTATAATCTTGTACATATATTTTATTCATGAAAAAATGCTATTTTAATTCTTATAATAGCAAACAGTTACAATATGTACAAGATTGTGATTCGATGATAGATTGTATTTTTAAAAATATTCTTTTGTAACTAAGTAGTTTTATGCCTAGACAGGATCTTAAAAAATGGTTAGAATAAGAAATTTCGGGTTATATATCATTACAATAGTCTCAACAATTTTAGAACTTAAATTAAGTGCTACATCTGGCTTCATTTATAACTAATATGGTTTTCAAATTTTAAACCGTTCTATATATTATGCATAATTTAAAGTTCGTCATTCAGAAGCTTTTTATCAAACAAAAATTCACCAAGAGGTCCATGTGTAGACATCATTTTTCCCAGAGTTGAAATTTTACCAGCTAAATCACGTTGTCCTTTATATTGTTCGTCTAGGAAGTCTCCAGTGAGGTAATCAACCAACTAAAACAATACAAAAATTTTCATTCGGGATAGTATGTATTAAGGTTTCTTTAATATCTATTAATTTATAAAAAATTTCTGATATTTTAGCATAATCGCTAGGCGATTTTGAGAGACTTGGAAGGAACTAGCGACCTCCTGGCCAATCGCTCGGACGTCCATTTTCGAGTGAGAAGGAAGCAGGTGAGGTTGTGTTGTACTGTGTATGACTGCATAGCCACTAAAAGCTGGGTGTTCTCGCGGAATTTACACGACTCAATTGCTAACAATTCAGACGTTTGTGAGGGGACGAGCTCCCGGCGAGAAGGCAGATCCCGGCGTCCTCCAGCTTACCGCTAACATCGATTTCTTATATCGTTCTTGCACCTTACCTACCGCCGTTGGAGGAGTGTAAAAGCTGGAGAAATTGGAGAAGCTATAGTAGATGGAGGAGCTGGAGTAGGTGCAGGAGATGGAAAAGCTGGAGTATGTGGAGGAGCTGGAGAAGGTGGAAGAGTTGGAGTAGTTGGAGAAG
This sequence comes from Andricus curvator, assembly GCA_932195095.1. NCBI lineage: Eukaryota > Metazoa > Arthropoda > Insecta > Hymenoptera > Cynipidae > Andricus > Andricus curvator. The sequence goes on along the minus strand of CAKNYM010048155.1, from coordinate 54,554 downwards.
CACATTATTTCTGCTTTCTGGATAAACTTTTTATAGCAAAAAGCCGTGTTTTTTGCACTTTTAGGTTAGGATATCTCAAAAACTTGAGGTGATGAAGCAATTATTAGGTCAGATTCGGATTCAGCGCACCAAAAACCTTCGGATAAGTATTGTCTCGTTTCTGGGTTATTCGTTTTTTGAAATTTTGTAGGCCTGTGATTATTATTATAAAATTATACGATTCAGCAGTTAAAGCGCGTGACGAATTGATTGCGGTCAATTTATTGCTAACCAATCAGAAGCTGTGAAATCTTTGAAATTTACTAAACAAAACCAGGGACAGGTAATCAATCTGTCTACTAATGCCAGAATAAAAGTCAATTCTTTTTTTTTTCTAGTAAATTTCGGATCGTAGTATCGTCTGAGTTTTGAATTTTAAACTTTTGAAATTGAAGATTGAAATGTTTTTAATTTAAACGATTAATACTTTACGCGTATAAAATGGAAGCTCTTAATATTATTCAATGGAATAATTTAAAATGAAATTACATATAAATCCACGTTTGCATTTTACATGCTCTAAATGGAAGAATGAATCAATACATTTTTAAATTTTGAAAAGTATATAATTTTGAAGCAATTTTAGGTCAGAAAAATTATAACTTCTACATTTTTCAAGTGATCGTTTAAAATCAAACACTTTTTAAATTACAGTTTAAATTTTTCTAAATTCAAAGCCGTTTGCAATCAATAATTGTTGAGTACAATATTTAAACGTGTATAATTTGAAACTGAATAAAAGAGATTAATTATGAGTCTATTCATTTTAAGTTATTTTAAAATTGAAAATAGTTTATAAAGTTTCAATCGGACGTTTACATTTGTTTAACTACTAAATTCAATGTCGTTTTCCGGGTTAAAAGCAGATAGGCATATGGTGTTCGAATAACACGCATTAGATAAAAACTAAGTATGCAATTACGCTCGGGGAACAATATGATGTCTGTTAAACCAAATAACACGGAAAGCGATCATGAGTTGGAAAGTGCATCTGAACCTCCAATCCAAGATGTAAATATGAATAACGTAACAGTTAGACAACTCAAATCAAAGATGATCAATTCCCACACCATGACCTCACTTAACCTAAAAGTAGATATACAAACCCTGCTTCCGAATCAATAAATAACACGTTCTTCAGGAATAATGAAGACCTAATCACATTAGGCGCGTCGCGTCGGTGCCAGTATATAATCAAAGACCGAACACAAATGAAACTACTAATTTAGAAAGTAAAAATAGAAGGGAATATCGTTATGAAATAAACATAAAAACGTTTAATCATGACTCCTTCTTCAAAGATCACACCCGATTTGTATTAGAATCAGAAGAAACTTATCGAATGGACAGAATGCAACAAATTTTTGAACCGGCAAAAAAAACTATTTTTCAAAGAAAAGGTGGAAAGGACAAAAAACTTAAGACTTAGATCAGATTCATCAGATCACAGTTCTTTTGAAATTATAAGAGAGCTATTAGAAACTGACTATAAGAAAAATAGAAACAAATCGCGTTACAGATAATCAGTTCAATTTGATCTCAAGAAAAGGTCACAGGAACCTCGTTGATTGTCACATAAAAGTATTCAAAAACGTAGCAGGCAAAAAGAAAATAATTTACGGTTACAAGACACAGATGATAGTGAACCTTTAGAGGACAGATTTAGCGCAATTCAAAACAGATGTCCTAGACTTTCGACAACACGGGCAAGTTCGAAAAGATATTCCCGAATTCATTAAAATAACCCAGATATATATTCTGATTCCGATAATAATGCAAATAACGAAACAATTTAAGCAACGTATTTTTCTTTCGGGATGGTACAAATGCCCTTTTCTTGAAGAATTAAAGAGATTTCAAAGATGTAGAATCAATTGATATAAATCGAAATGATTTCGAAACATTTAAGGAATTACAAAATTTAGGTAAATAATGGGAAGATGAGCCAGCAAAATCAAAATTCCGAAGGCAAGTTTAAAAAATAACAACCGAAAAGCGAAAGAAGCGAAGTAATGGAAACAAGAACAGCAATCAAAATAGTTTCTAAAATAATAAAGAAAATAAAAAAGGTATCAAAAATGTTTAAAACAATAATCAGAATGGGAACCAAAAACAAAAAAATTAGGGTAAAAACAATTTAAGAACCCGTTACCCATTTACACCCTTCGGATTTCCTAAACTTCACAACTTCGCGATATTGTGTCGTTTTAAATACATGTTATGAATATTTGTCATATTCTGACAAACTATTACAGACCAATCTACCTCTTTTGAACCAGCTACTAGATTAAGCAACTTGTTTCCATGCTATCGACACACACTTTGGCCCACACTTTTCTAAGCCTCTCTATCTGAGAGGAAATTGTGCCAGAAGGTCTAATTTATAATTAAAAATTAGGAATTTAAAAATATTTGCACAACATTATACATCAGAACAAACTGCGAATTCGACAAAATTGGAATTGCAAATTCAAATCAAGAACTTTAAAGATATTTTACAAATTTAAGAAAGATAAATTATAATAAAACAAAACAACACATAGCTCGTACAAAGCTGCATCAAAAGAATTATTTTCGGGGAATCAGTATTCTTTTTACTTAAAAAATTCCAACCTCCAAATTTTAGTAAATCAGTACTATTCATAATAATCTAAATGATTTCGTAAATAAATAAACTTATTGTAATTTTAGAATTTACTTCTAAAGAATACTAAAATATCTGCAAACAACGAATGATCATAATTGACACGATAAATTAGTTCGAAGAAGTTCCGCCGATAGAATTTATGTTATCGCTATTCACTTCAATAGTGAATCTGCTTTTGAACGAGGTATATTTTATTTGGAATGTAGCATTTTTTCTCATTGTAGGTTGAGCTATAATGAGGGCATGAATGAGGGTGGAAATTTCGATATTCCTGAGATATCCTGGAAGGTTTTCGAACTTTTTTTTTTGGATTTTCAAGGGTACCACGTGAGATATCCCGAAAATTGCGATATCTCAGGTAGAACTTTTGAATATTCCTTAAACGTTCAAAAAAATCCCATGGATATCTAAATTTCCGCCTTGATGTCATATGCCGTCTGTTGTTGTTCCACGATGTCTAGGTTGGAAAAGAAGGGATAGCGATAGAAAGGATGGATGAAAATATACAGAAAAGTGTTGGGAATAAACAATGATAAGCTGAGATAGAAACGAGGGGATGCAGAAAGATAGGTGCACAATTAAAGTCACAAAAAGAAAGACATGCATTTTGACAAGGAATATGGTTTGGGTTGAAAAAAATGAAGAGATTGTGAAGTATAGGCAGTTAGTATTGATAGTATAGCAAAAGATGGACATTAATAGAAAAGTGATAGGCTGGACAAAAGTGAATTCAACACAAAAAAACATAAAATTATTATTTTGACAAAAAAGTAGCAAAAAAAGGACTTGCATGACGTAAAAAAGAGGGAATTGGAAAAAACGGACTAGATTTATTCTAGAAAATAAAAATAACGATAAACAACGGTAAACAATGATGAACTGGGTTCGAGTGAAGTGATATTTGCTGCGAGTCACATTTGTGTTAAGTCACAATGCGGCATCTCTCATTTGGAAAAATTTGAACTTCACAAAAACTTTGAAAAAGTGCGAGAAGACACGTCATAGAAATACACTGGAACTTGGATATACCACCGGTCGCGGGAACTGCTAGCAGTGGCCTTGATTGTAAATCCAGACCGTCCAAACGTAAACAGTCAGCCACTACTCTACAAGTATTGGAGAAAAATATAGGAGAAAAGAGGAGTATACTGAGTTGTGTGATAAAAAAAAAGAGGAGGAAAATAAAAGGTTTGAAGAAGAGGCGGAGAAGGCTAGGACGGAAGAAGAGGATTGGAATGTGGTAAATAGAGAGAGAAGAAGAAGGAAAAGAGTAAACCAGGATATTGAGATGGTAGAATGGAGAAAATATTTTATGGAATTACTAGGAGGTGTAGAGAAGAAAGTTAGGAAAGGAGGAAAATATGGTAGGGAAACTGATGAGGATGAGGATGTTACAAGGGAGGAAATAGTCAAGGCATTAGAGATAATGAAAGATGGAAAGGCACCTGGTATAGATGATATTCCAAATGAAGTCTGGAAGTATGGGGGGGGGGGCAGAATTGAAGGAATGGGCATGGATAATGTGCAATAGAGTATGGAGAGGAGGGGGGTGGCCAGAGTTATGAAAGGAAGGAGTAGTGGTAACTAGAGTGAAAAAAGGCAATGGGGAGGAGGTTGAAGATTATAGAGAAATGATACTAATGCCAACATTGTATAAAGTATATGTGACTGTTTTATCGGAGAGGTTAAAGAAAGAAGTTGAGGAAAAAGATGGAGCCACCAAATCAGACAGGGTTCAGAAAAGGGATTGGGGTGATGGACAATATATGTGTTCTGAACTAGCTAGTAAATAAGAGGATTAAAATGGAGAAAGGGGTAATTATAGCAATGTTCGTGGACTTAAAGGCGGCGTTTGACTCTAGAGACCGTAGCGACATAGAAAAAGTTATGGTAAAAAAGGGGATAAGAAAGGGATTAATAAAGAGAGTATCGGAAATTTTTAGAGAGACGAAAAACAGGTAAAGGTAGGAGAACAAGTAGGAGGCAGTTTCTGGTTGGTGAGACGAGTAAGGCAAGGATGTCCTCTGACCCCACTTTTATCTAATATATTAATATCAAACTTGAAAGAAGAGATGAAGAGAAGAAGATGGGGAGGAGTCAGGATAGGGAACGAAAATATATATACACTGGGATACGCGGACGATATAGTGTTGATGGCAGAGGATAAAGAAGGGTTGGTTAGCTTAATTGCAGGATTAGAAAAATATTTAGATGGGAAAAAGTTGAATTTAAATGTAGAAAAGACGTCCATTTTTTATATAATGAGGTTTAGAAAAGGAGGGGGAAAAAGAAACAATGGACGGGGAGATGGAAGGGAATAAAGTTAGAAGAAGTAAGAGAGTTCAAATATCTGGGATATACCTTGCAAACAAATGGAGATCATAGAGTTAATATAAGAGAAAGGATGAAGAAGGTAGCAGGGTAAAGAAACAGATACGGAGAATAGGAAAAAGAAGGTTAAAAAAAATTTGAGAAGGAGAATGTGGCTATTTGATATGCTGGTATGGCAGGTATTAGGTTATGGAGCAGAGATATGGGGTTAGAAAGAACGGAAAGAGATCGAGAGTTTACAAGAAAGGTATATAAGGTGGACGTTAGGGGTAGACTGGAGGACGCCGGGATATATGGTGAGAGAAGAAGCGCAAAGGGATAAATTAAGTACTAGAGAGGGAAAGAGGGCATGAAATTTTGACACGAAGCTAAGAAAGTGTTTCATAAACGTAGAAGAAACGAGAGGAAGGGCGATAGATTTAAAGAGATGAGAAGAAGAAAGGAGGGAGTTCTTTAATGCTTGAGATATAGAAGACGGGACTGGAGTAAATTATGGAGAATTGGAAAAAAAGAGAGGGAAAAGATAAGTAATAGAAAGATGAGAGATGATTAACGAATCAAAATATAATAAATGGTATAAGGTGATAAAAAAGGAAGGAGTACCAAAGTATTTACAAAAGGGATGGGGAGAGAAAAGATGGACAAGAATAGCAAGATTCAGCTTGGGAAAAGAGGTAAGGGAAGATATGTATTGGGAAACGAAAGAGAACAGAAAGTGCAGAATCTGTAAATGGGAAGAGAAAACATGAAGGAGTTGGAGGGAACTAGAGGAGCGAATGAGAAAGAATGAAAGAATGCATGTGAAAAAATGGCAAAATGGAGGTACAAGAGATAAGGAAACGAGGTAAGGGAATATATGTATTGGGAAACGAGAGAGAACAGAAAGTGCAGAATCTGTAAATGGGAAGAGAAAACATGAAGGAGTTGGCGGGGACTAGAGGAGAGAATGAGAAAGAATGAAATAATGCATGTGAAAAAATGGAAAAATGGAGGTACAAGAGATGTGAAAAAAAAGGAAACGGAAGTCGCTTAGATTAGAAGCGTAAATATTTGTAAGTAATGGTTATGATAGCACAAGTAGATTAAGATGCGGTTACGTTCTAGCTCTCTCTCTCTCGCTTGCACTCTCGCTTTCGATCACTCGCTCACTCGTTCGCTACCAATTCCCAAATCGCGCTATCGTAAAAAATAGAAATAAGGATCTAGATATAAGATTTTCTGTAAATAGTTGTAAATAAATGTAAATAGTGAGGATAAGATTTTATAAAAACTGTAGGCGGAAGTATTGTAAGAAATGTAAGTCATGTAACCCCTTAGGGGACACATTATGAATGAAGGAGAAGAAAATTTGGCAGATTCCCTGATTTCCTGTATATCTGTAAATTCCTTCAAATTCTTTATTTCTCTGAATTCCTAGAAATTCTCGAATATTCTGAATTCCTGAAGTTCTTTGAATTCGTAAAAGCTCTGAAATTCTCGAAGTTTAACGAAATCGTTGAATTTTCTGCATTACTGAAAATCTTTGAATTCTTTTGATTCTCTAAATTTCTTAAATTCTCTGAATTCCTTAAATTCTCTAAATTCCTTAAATATAATGAAATCTTTGAAATCTCTAAAATCTTTGATTCCTCTGAATTCCTTGATTTCTCTTAATTCCCTGAATTCTCTGAATATCCTGAATTTGTTGAATAGCCTGAATTTGTTGAATATTCCAAATTCCTTGCATTCGCTGAATTCGTACAAATCTAAAGCTTTCTTAAATTTTCTGAAATCTTTGATTTCTCTACATTCCTGGAAATCCTTAAATACTCCTGAAATATTCTGAATTCTCTAAATTCCTTGTATTTTCTAAATTTTCTCAAATTCTATAAATTTCCTGTAATCCTTGAATATCCTAAATTCCTTGCACATGCAGAATTCTCTAAATTCTCTGAAATCCTTTATGATTCTAAATTCCTTGAATTCTTCGAATATTCTACATTTCTTCTCTTAAGCTAAATATCTGATCCGCACATAATCTTCCTGGCATAAACCCACATTCAACGTCCCAGACCTTTTCCTCTGTTATTTTCATTACCCTAAGAATAAGTATTTTTGAATATATTTTGCTTATGGTACTTGGAAGCTGATACCTCCTTAATTATTGCAGTTGCTTTTATCTCCCTTTCTTTCGTATATTGGGACGATGATCGCCTTTTTCCAGTCATCTGGAACTTCCTCCTCCTAGATAAAAAAATTTATCAACTCGCACAGCCTGTGAGGTATATATTCGTCACCGTATCTAAGCATTTAAGCGTGAATGCCATCTATACCAGCAGCATTACCATTCTTTAAGTTCTTAATGACATCCCTAACCTCAGAGATAGTAATTCTTTCAACCGGGGTTTCCGACGTATCGTATTCTATGACGCAGATGTGCAGCTCCATAGCTTCACCTGCCAATAACTTCATTTAATGTTCCCTATGGCCGTCTTATACTTCGTCCGCATCATATACTATTTCACCCTTGCCATTCCTAATTCCGACTAACTTTGTACTACTAATTCCTTTCTTGTTGTCCTTGCGCACTTGTCAATAAAATAATTTCTCATTTCCTTCGGAAGCGTTTTCCATTTTCTTCTCTTCTTTCGCTTTTCTTTTATCCTGCCTTTCTTTAACTAGTATTTTTACTCTTCTGTTCTTGACCCTATACTCATTTTCTAGTCTAATTTTCTTGTCATCGCTAAGGCCTGTAATGCTCAACTTTCTTAAACACGCTTGTTTCTTTGGGTTAACGGCTACGCGGATGTCATCATTTCACCAAGCATTCCCAGTCATTCTTCCTACAACCGCAGTACCAAACACTTCACTTGCACTTCTATTCGTTTTTCTGGTTTCTGTAGATTCACTATCTTGATTCGCATCTGCTTCGTCTTTCTGGTTCTCTTTCTTCTTCATCCTTGACTAAAATTAATTTTTAAGACTGAAAGGTAATGGTCCATTTCACATTCAGAACCTTTCATAACCTTTGTATCTCTTACTACCATTCTCAGTCTTTCATCTGCAACAATGAAGTCAATTATACTGTGGCTATCGCTTCTACAACAGGTGTACAAATGGGTCATTTCATGACTAAACCAAGTATTTGTAATAAATAAGTACTTTTCCAAGCATAAGCCAACCAATCTGGCTCCGTTACATTTTTTTTATCTCCAAAGTTACCTAGCTCCCTTTTCGTACCCTCGCGTTGGAATCCAACCCATTCATTCATATCTCCTAGTAGAATGATTATTTCCCCATATCACAAGTGCCTATAGTATCATTTAAAGTGTTCCAGAAGGCGTCTTTTACCTCACTTCTTTCACGATTAACCGGGGCGTAGAACGCTGTGATAAATAGTCTTCTGATTCCCGCTTTCATTCTAACTCACAACAATCTGGGAGACACAAATTTATGTCCCTTGACACGCTATTTTGCTCTCTTATTCATAATTGGACTGATTCCTTGACTACCATCTCAGTCAACACAAACCGACGGGATACGGGCGGGATCTTTGCAAGAGGGCTTGCAAGACTCGTGTCCAAGAATTGGGCGGACAGATGTCGTATATGCACTAAGATCCCGGCGGGATATCTTGTAGCAAGCACTCTCGCCCTTTTCCCGCATGTTTCTTGCAAGCATTTTTTTCCGAGTCTTAAACTTTATTTCAAATTTAAAAAATTTTAAAATAATTACAGATAGGTTTTGCGTAATTATGTTACAACTACTTTATAATTAGTAAATATATCATATTTTAACGCAAATAGAAAAATACAATTTGGCAAGTATCGCAAGGGTTCGAACCTAAAACCAATGTACTTAATCTAACGCTCAGAAGTCAGTATATTTTACGCTCGGCTATTTTCTCACTGCAGGATATTGAAAATTTTCCCCTATATCTACTAAGAGCCAAATAATGATTATAACCATTTTTTTCATTAAATTATTTTTCGAAATTGTTTATGCCGCAGACTATAATTCTATACAGGGTGTCCCAATACCTATTCACTTCCCGGTAATGTGTAATAGAGCACAAAAAAAGAAACAGAAAAGTCCTCTGGAAAAACTTGATCTGGGCCTTTGTTTGGACACAGTGAAGCTTCAAAGTTGGGCATAATGAACCAATCAGGAACGAGTAATAATAACCACATGATTGTCTCATAAGTGTTAAGATAGTGTGCGTGTTGGCGGTTAAAAACGAGTCCACGGGGCACTTTTGAAGTTGGAATTTCGAAAACCAACTTTTAAGAAAACGCATCTAAATTTGGCGAGTCCCTTAAAGGCACGTATTAATTTTTCAGCTTAGACATAAAAATTGCCCACTTTTAGTCACTTTCGGGACATATGTATAATGTAAACAGACACAGCATAGATTATAATATGATTTCCCATAAAAACCCCAAAATCGATAATTTAGATCTTTGTTCACAAAACCGCAAATATCTCCTAAACTACGATTGAACTACGACCTGCGTGATACCTTTTCTTGTGGATTGACACATATTATTATAATTAATAAATATTCCAATTAATATTTCCATAATATTTAATATAGCGGGAAATGTGCGGGCGGACTTGCATTTTAACGCTGGCAGGAATAACCGCAAAGTTCTCGCCAGGATCCTGTGTGGAATTCTCTCGTCCGGCATTACGGCTGTACATTCTGCCGGGATCTCCACCAAGATTTCCCGCCGAGAAACTCTGCAGCATCTGATTAATCACACTGTGTTGCCTGTGATGTGATTCACTATCCACTCCTGACTATAGCTCTAGTCCATGCTGTAACTCCCCCTTTTTTATTCTACTGTCCAATCCCTTTTTCTTTGTTTCAGTCACACATGAGATATCTAGCTTCCTTTCGTGCATTGTTTCTCATAATTGCCTCTTCTTATTTCAAAAATAATTTAAAATTCACCTCTCTAGTAATCCAAAAGCCCAGTCTCCATTATCGCTTGAAATGTTACCTTTACCAGAAGCATGCCTTTCTTCAACCGAAGTTTCAATACATTCCGAGGTTATTCTATTGTTTGTATTGTTCATTGTTTAAAGTATACACTTAATTACCAACTTAATGCGATAAATGTATTTTGCGCTTGAAAATCATGTCCAAAAGTTCAGTTATAACGTCAGTCCCACCCGACTATCGTCAATGAAGGGGAATCATAGGAACAGAACTATAACCGAAAAAGTCATCGCTGATTTATGTTGTATACTGAGGAGGGCACCAGCCTTCAGCAGTGTAGCAATAGATAAGGAAATATGTACATTTCTCAAAAATTTCTGGAATTCTCTGATGTTAAAAAATTGAAATTGTCAGAATCCTTCAAAATCCCCTTTGAAATCGCTTGAAACTTTCTGAAATACTACAAAAATCATTGACAATTTTTTAAGCCTTTTGAAATTGTCAAAAACTATTAAATTCTGTGAAATCCCCAAATATCATCTGAAATCACGTATAGTATCTTGAAATCTTAAATATTTTCTGAAATTACTTAATATTGAGAATAAATTTTCAAAAACGCATTGAAATGGTTAAAATCTTTCTAAATTCCTTAAAAATCCTTTAAAATGTTCTAAAATCCTACAAAAATCTTTGCAAATTTTTTTTAAAGTCTTTTGAAATTGTCAAAATCTATAAAATCCTGTGCAATTCTATGAAATAATTTGAAATCTTTAATATTTTATGAAATTGCCTAATGTTAAGAAACTTTTTTTTGAAATTCATTGAAATCGTCCAAATTCCTTTAAAATTCCTTAAAATAACCATTGAAATTTTTTAAAATCCTACAAAAATCATTGAAAACTGTTTCTTGAAGTCTTTTGAAATTGTCAAAAACTATTAAATCCTGTGAAATCCCGAGTTTTCCAGCCATTTTTGGCAGATATGTGTATTGACATTACATTCGTCAATGATATCTATATTCATAAATAAGAATTAATTTTGAGATACTGCAGCATGTGTTTGTACTTACGTGATAATCGTTGAAACTACTGGTTTTCGGAGTTTCGCAGGTGCGAATAATCTCTTGAATGCTCTTCGTAACCTGAGCTTCTAAATTAAGAGCTTCAGAAAGCGCTTCAACACCATTTCCCCAGTCCTCTCGAATTGGTCTCTGTTTAAACAAAAATAAATGATGGTTACATATTGAATATTATTAGTAACTCTCGACCGTTGAGTCTCGGACGTTAAGGACTAGGGTGGCTCAAAGGAAAAAAGTGTCTTTGATTTATAGAGAGAGCTCTGTTGTAAAAACTGTGATTTTTCTTTAATACGTTGGATAACGACAAGTACGTTCTCGTAGGGGCTACGCCACCCTCAAATGTAAAAAATCGTATATACTGAAATGATATCAAAAATTTTCTTACAAAATCATAAAAAGTCCCTAAAAAATGTAATAAAATATGAAAAACTGTAGAAACTTTGAAAAACTACCATTAGAATTTGAAAAATCAATGATTTTAATGATAAAAGTAGTTCATTTTTGTGCTCTTTAGAGTTTATAATGTAGACATTCCATGAATTTCAACTGGAAAAATACTAACAAAAATTTGGATACTAAGCAGTTTTCCTAAACTACACTCATAAGGCAAAAACAAACCCTGAGAAAGTTTAATTAAACAGACTTGCAAAATTTTCACATTGAGATGTAAGAGTGACTTCCTACGTCATATTTTGCGCTGTTTCCGAATCTGGCTGCATAATTCGCCTAGCACGCCAGGTTTTTTTTTGAGAGAAATGGGGTTGAAGGTGCCCAGAAACGCGTTTTCAACCGCTTTTGAAAAATTATACTGCAACATCCAACACCCGGGTTCTGGAACCTTAAAAAAAGTTCTTAAATTAAAGCATATGTCTTGTACTTTACAGTTATAACAGTTATTAATGTAAAAATTATGTCTACTGTCACTGTTTCTTTTGAGTACTCTGTGCACCTACGTATTTCATGATAATGAAAGGACACATGTTGTACTCGAAACAAATAGTAGCAGTACTTAGAAATAATTTTTATATTAGTAACTGTTATAATACCTTCAAAGTACAAAGTATAAGTTCTGATTTAAGACTTTTTGTAAACATTCTATTATGGCAGGTTGTTGTGCAACATTTTAGAGAAATAGCCCAAAACACGTATTCCAGGGGCTTCAACTCCATTTTACTCAAAAATCGAAGACACTTTTTTGCAGGCCTGCGTTATTAATTCTTTGATTTAATTTATTAAATTCCATATAAATTACGTAAGTAATCGGTTTTGAAGAAATAAAAAACTTTGTATTATATAGGAGGTCAAAACCACCGTCTAGGGGCATTAATCACCCAAAAACGTAAAAACTCTTAAACAGACCTTAAAAAAATTTATTAGATAAAAAGTGTACAAAGTTTGAACAGTCATACCTACAAACAAAAAAACAACACTTTTAAAGAACCAGAAATGAATTGTCGTACTCTTTACAGTTTTAAATGTAGACATTTCATAAGTAGAATCATTACAGAAAAATATTTGGATACAAAACAGTTTGTAAAATAATTGTTTTTGGAATATCTTTGGCTTTATACAATACACAAACTCCTTGTCAGGGACGCAGTTAAAAAATTCGGTGTTTTTTGTGTCACGAGAAATTTTTATCTTTGAGGGCATTAACATTTAGCGAGTTTGGTTTGTTACGATACTGCGATGGTATCCTACTGTGCATTGGTTGAATTTTTGATTGCCTGTGTGTGTATATCTTGCGTAGTTAATTCTTGGTATCTCTATCTACTGGTCCATCGGTACACATACCGAAATTTTACCTTTGTTAGATGTGCTGATTAAAAAATTGCGATTATTTTTTAGAAATAGTTTAGTAGTTTAAAATTTGCATATACGTGTTTTTCATAATCATTTATGGGACTCTTGTATGAATCTTGCAATTATTGATTTATTAATTTCGCTTCTGAAATAGCATTCTCAAAATTGGAGATTTTCCGCAATACTATTAACAAGGTTTTTAAAATTTTTTAAATAATTGTTTTATTTAGTTATTTCTTAATTTTTTCACATGGAGTATGCGCAGCGCAATTATAGTACAATGCTTATATTCGAAGATTATATCTCTAGATATAACTTACATGAATTATATAAAAGTTTATGTTCAAAATTATAGAAATTTAGATATAAGCCTCAATGGAAGTTAAGAAGTTCCATATGACGTATGGACCATATCAAGAGGAGCTGTACAATTTCCGCTAATTTTGTTTACAATACCACACATTCTATTTATAGGCGTATTTATTATTCGAGTAGGTTTCTTTCTGTAGTTTCAAGACACAAAGGCACCGCAGAGCGGGTATTTCTCAGCTAGTAAATTGGAACAGTCAACATAACCCTTCAGTAGTTTCAAGAGAACTAAAATGAAGTGAACAGTCCCACGGTCTTTCAAAGTCCATGTTGATAACCTGTTACAGAGTTCAATGTAATCAGCACCGGGAGGTAGAAATTGTCCGTTTACTTTCCAGTTCAGATATTTTAAAATTTTCTTTTGACATATATCGATTGATTCGATCAGGTATTCCGCTGAAGGATACCAATCACAGATTCATATTCAAGTTTTGATCTAACCAGCGCAAAGTACAGAAAACTCAATGCAATCGGGTTTTTAAATGAACGACAGGTTCTTATCAGAAACCCTAGTGTCATATTAGCTTCTCTAAGTAAGTAATCAATGTGAATGTTAAAGCGCAACGCATTATCCATATTCAAGCCGAGGTCCTGTATAAAGTTTACCTTTTACAGAATGCACCGGTTTATTTCATATTGAAAATTGATATTGATAACTTTGTGAGAATATGACATTACCTCACATTTTGTAACATGAATATCCAGTGAGCTTTCGGCGCACCATTTAACAAAAATGTTAATATTTGCCATTAGTTTCAAACAGTCCTGGATATTATCGATTGGAAAAAACAATGTAGCATCATCTGCATAATACAAAATACAAACGCCCAAAATTTGTTCAACATCATTGACATAAATTATAAATAATAAAGAGCCTAGATTAGAGCCTGTGAAGTTTGTCAGGCACGCCAAGATTTCTTACTTTATCTATTGTGAGACTATGATTTATACAGTCAAAGGCTTTGGACATGTCCGTATATATGCATATAAATGCATTTGATTGATGCAGATTTGATTGATCCTTCTTTGAAAACTGGGCAAATGCGAACCTTTTTCCATCGATGAGGAAACGTATTTGTCTTCATTGCTAAGTTCGTGATGAAATGTAAGGGATCAATAAAGAGATTCGCGCAGTTCTTAAGGAGACAACTGGAGATTAGATCTATGCCAGCGGTGAGCTTATTTGAATGTTTGCACAAGTTTGTCAGTAGCTCTTGTTTAGAGATTTGAGTGGTGTCGCTAAGAAGAATTCGTGGTTCTGAACAAAATCCTTGAATAGGAGAAGTAGACGCCTTATACACTCTATTAAATGTGTACGCGAATGCGTTTATAATATCAAGAGGACAGGAAAGCTCTTTGTCAAAAAACATACGTTATGTCGTTGTCTATTTATGTGGGTCCAAAAAGAGGAAGGCGTTTCAATAATATTATTTTCTATATTGGATTGATAAGATTCAAATGATACACAGGCTTTACTCATTTTCTGGGTTCATAACTCCCTAAAGGCGTTGAGATAGAGAACATTTTGAGTACTATTATATTTTAATCTATATTTGTCCAACAACCGCGATCGAAATGCGACTTCGGAGGCTCGTCTCGAGACGCCGAAGTGGTCGATTCCTCAACTGATGACGTCACAGTGGTCGAAGTGGGTTTACTTTTTCCACTAGTGGGAAAAGTACTCACTTCGACCACTGTGACGTCATTTAGTTGAAAAATCAACAACTTCGTCGTCTCTCGACAACGTACTCAGCCGCATTTCCATCGCGAGTGTTGGACAAAGTATTGTGTGAACCTAGTGGGAGACGGCGATTCGACACGTGTGATTGCCGAGCTCGCTGCGCTCGCGCGGAAAACTTCACACTCGTCTAGAATCGCGAACTTCTTCCACTCGATGCACAATATACGATCTTCTTTAGCTTGTAGATCAAGAATATGTTGTTTCGTGTACCAGGGTGGATATTGATTTTTATAAGAATTCGGGGGATAAGTACCAACCTCCATATCTAGGATTTCATATATTAACTCATAGAAAATATCAAGGGCCTCGTTAACGTTTCTTGCTGAATATAGCGCCGACCAAATCGCAGCGGCTCAACAATAGAAACCACATCTGACAGGTCACGATTTTTAAACTTGTATGGCTGAGAGTTTAAACTAATACGTCTATTGTTTTTTCGGATGCTGGCGGCAGGTGCGCTTCGAAACATAAAACCAAGGGAGGGTCGTACCTGTCCACTGGTAGGATTGGTATATTACAGGAAGACATCTCACAGGGGAATATTGATGACACGACATCAAGGTACCTGTAATTGACATTGTTTGTATTATTATATTGCGCAAGCTGGTGGAGATGTTGGAAGACGATAAGCAAAGCAGTTTTCCTATCAGAGCTACCCAATTTAACAAAACATTTCAAATTAGGAATATTAAAGTCACCCACGATTAATATTTTATTATTTCAGATAGCGTACAAACTAGATAGAGCGTCAAAAAAATTCAAAGTCTTGAACTGAGGTATCAGGTGGTATATATCTGGCTAATATAATAAAAGGAATGATTTGAAGAATAGCTTTAATAGCAATGATGTTTGCTTTAGGCACTACTCGAATAATAAAGATTACATTTAACTAGCTGCAGACAATTCTAGTCTTACTGGCAATAAGGACGCTAATACCCCCTGTATATAACTTTTCATATCTGTAAACATCAAAAAGCTCACAATAAAAAAATTCAGCAGTATTAATTTGAGGTTTTAGCCAAGTTTCAGAAAAAATCAAAGTATAGTAGTTACAAATATCAGGGGATCTTATAAGAGATTCAAATTTAGTTCTTAAGCCTCTGATGTTTTAATAATAGGTTGAAATATCATTTGAAAGTGCTACATCAATGGAATGAGTAATACCTAAGTTGGAGATGTGTGCTGAGTGATGACCTGGGGAGAATGAGTTCTAGTGATTCTTTTGGTGATTATTTTGGGCTCTCCCAGGAAAAACACAAGTTTCAGATTTTTTTCTCGGCGAGCTTGCCGTTCCTCCGTAATCTTCTACGTCTCGCTGAGACACGCTCGGTGTGCTGGAGTCCGTTCGGGTGCGAGATTCATCTCCATTATAGAATCCGTCTGTTGACGTTGTTTCCTCCATTTCCAATATTTTTGGAGCATAGTTTGTGCAACTTGTTAGGACTCGAGAATTATTTTGATGGGGTATGGAGGCCCAGATGTCTGTGGATTTTTACCCATCCTTGAGTATTTAATAGATCTCGGATTGTAATCGATTGAGATGTTTGAAAGGAAATTGTTCTAACATCAATTAGGGTAGGCGCAGACTGGGAGATACCAGGGGATTGGGAATTTTCTGGGCATACATGAAAGATTTGCAGTTCAAATTTGTATCCTTATCATTGGGCTTGTTTTCAAATTACTCAACTTTCACTTCGAGGTTATCGATACGGTCTAGCGCTGTGTCCAATTGAGTGCTAAAAGCGTTGAGTTTTGAAGCGAGAGTATTGGTTGATTCCTTGAGCTCAGCGCATATGGTTACTCGATGATTTTCTAGGAGTGCTGTCGTTTTATTCATATGCTGGTTTAAAAGCTCCTAAAGATAGGAAAGGATGATCTTGGTTTATCGTTTATATTATTATAGATTTTCTTTTCCCTGTCTTTTGGTTGAAAGATGAGGCTACCCTCGTGAAAAGAAAGACCAACTTAAGATCACTTTAAGACCAGTTTCAAATCACGTTTGGTCATTTTCTGGTCTTTTCCCTTCAGCCTATACCTGCCTCATTTTGAGGGCATTGAAATAGACACCACTCTCTCTCTCTCTCTCTCTGAAATAAGGATAGCTGTCTGTATCAACAGATTAGCTATACCTAAAAGTCCTAAAGAACCTGGGCTGATTTATGAGCATTTATGAGATCTAGAGGCTTCAACCAGTTTCCGTTATATTTATGGAACTCTGTCCCTCCCTCCATGGTTATGGTCCTAACTCGGGATGAGCCTAATAATGATGGGATATTGGGGGTTCAAACTGCCGGGACAGGACTATACCTGCCTATACTGTGATCTTAAGTTGGTCTTTCTTTTCACGCGGGTATGCATCCAATGTGATAGTGCACACCTCAGAGGCAAATACATGAGTCTCCTGCAATATCAGCATTGCATTGTTTACAGGTTCTTGTTGTGTCTGATATATTTAAGCTGCTATATAAGCAGTACAGTAACAGAGACTGTATGCAACGGTAACGAAACAAAGTGAGGTAATGCTGACCGCACGTGTATGAGAGTAACTCAAAAAATTCAAAAATAAATTTCACAAAATAACGTGATAGTGAACTGGATTTGCACGATTTTTATATTTCCGCAGGCAAAGTCGACATAGGACTATCGAAAAGTTAAAGAAAATAACCACAGCACTTCCACAAGGCACACTGAAAGTGAGGTTATGTCAACAAGATAACGATTTTGCACTAAGAGACCAGAAAAGAAGCCAAAAGCAGTCACTTGCATCCTTGGGCCACTCGGTGCACCATAAGTCATTAAACAGAAACTAGGACAGCATTATATAACTTCAATATTGTAAATAAAATGTGGATTAACTATGGACACGAAATTAGTGCGTGCATCACGCGTATCACGCGCAAACATGAGTAATGCACACAACAGATAGATTTAAAAATTTTAAATTTTTCAGGTATTTTTCTTAATTACATGAATTTTGTATAATATTTTTATTAAGTTATTTTTAATTCTTTGAGCAATATAATACAGTAATCTTCCGTTTATTTTAAAGATCGCTTATTTTAAAGTTCACTTAGTTTAACCCCGCTACACGCACTTATTTTAAGTTACGCAGTTTCGTCACCTCCCACCACGGTCCCTGTACGGTCACGCCCGCGACAGTGGCTGACCAATGAAAAAAAGGTGCCCGAAGAGCGGGAAGCCTTGAATTAAGTATTTTTTCACGACGTCATGGGAATACGTCTCACGACGTTGTCGAGAAAATATGCTGAACGTAAAAGTAAATCAGATCGATTTGATCCGAACCGGGTACTCTCACCTCAAATTTCGGATAGTTGATTGTATTTCGTGAAACACTTGAAAAATATTACTATCGAGACTTTATAACTTACCTTTGTGTTTAGAATAAAAACTTATATGCAGTTGCAGTCCCATGTGATAACCTTCCTGACGGCTGACCTTTTTCACCTACCCTAGCATTCTACACTTGAAAACTATTAATATTCAGACCTTTGTAATTTACTTTTACGTTTAGAATATTTTCTCCAAAAACGCGCGTGCAGTGGCAGTCCCACATATGCTAACCTTCCTGACGGCTACCATTTCCACGTCTAGCCTAGCATGGCCGCGAAGTCATGCTGGAAAACTCGCTATTCCGCGAAATATTTGAGTCGCTTTTTTATCTATTATATTGACTTTTAGTTTGCAAATTGTCGTACGTCAACAAAAACATTTGAAAGGCACTTGAAAAACACTGACATGCTAACCGAACACGACTTTTTCAACTGCGCAAATCGGGACCGTCTAAACCGTTTCCAATTTGAATACATAATATTGCGCAATATACTATAGTGGGTATTCGCGCACTCGACTTTTCCGAGGCGAGAGTCGCAACCGTCTCTCGCCCCTTGAGTATTTATTGATTGCAAATCGACCGCGGTTTTCGGCACATGCGCAGTTGAAAAAGTTGCTTAGCGCAAGCGCAGCGATACAAGGCCGGGGCAGCCAATGAACGTCGGTGATAAAAATAAACTGTCGAATCACGGTTTCGTTTCACGGTTTCAAGGACCTTAAAATAAAAGGAAGTTTACTGTATTTTTTTATTTGCACAAAGTATTTTTATAATAATTTTTTAAAATAATTTTGTAACTAATTAATGCAATTTTTTATATGCATTTTTATGAAGAATCTTCTTCCAATTGTTTTTATTATTCTTTAACGATCATAAAAAGAACACAGTATTGGAACTTGAAATTAACACGCAACTCAATCTGTGAATAGCTAAAAGAACGTTGATAACAAGGAAGACTCCTTCTCGCTAATACCAGCCGTTTTGTTTGCGCAGCACACTGCCCAAGTTCTCGCGTCCATAGCCCAAAACCTAATGCCAAGCCCTTTGTTTCCCGGCGTCCTTTCCATAGCTCTCATGCATGCGCACTTCAAATTCTAGAACATTCTTTATAATAATAATTATTATATTAAATTAAGCACAATTAAATTTTAGTTTATAACAAAAATTATCAGTTCTTCTCCATTTTTTCACACCCTTTTTTCAATGTAAATCTTTCATCATTTTAGTAGTTCTTTACTAGATTTATTCTGAGAGGTTTAAAGAATACTTTGTAAAAATTTCACTTCACGCAAACTTAACCAAAGTGTGCGATAAGTCTGCAAATACTGCAATTATTGCAGAATTCTCCTTGTTGTAAAATTGTTACATAATATTTATAAAATATAAAAAGTTGACAAAATCCAGCTTGAAATTTCGGAGAACAAATAACTCCAAGATTGAATAAACTGGTTTATAATTTATTATGAAAAATTGAACTTAGAAAAGAAGTTGTATTCTTACATGTTAAACTCCATAAGACAAACAATTGCTTGTCGAGAGCTGAAAAATTACTTTACAGCAAAACAAGCAAAAAGACATATTTTTATTTTGCCTAGGCTATACGAATTTTCAGTCGCCCGTGAAAATTTAAATAGTTGCTTATTTTCGACTACTCTACTAGGTATTTTGTTAAAATCTCTGAGTTCTTATTTTTAAACTCACGGTGCCCTACGCCATTTTGGGCTCAAACCCGGTGTTGGAATGATGGCGGATGAGTTTGAGCTGTTTCAACAGCAAATATTAAATTCGGGAGGCGTGATCATAGATATGTCTCATTAGGGTGGTTCTTATTTATACTTGGTGGATTTTTTTTCGAATTTCTCTGCTCTCACCCCATTGATTTAACATGGGAAAAAGTCAGCTTTTTGTAAATCTAAGATTTAAACGCGATAATATGTTACAAATAATTCCGTGTTTCAGTATATTGTTCAGAATTCGTCAGAGAATAAGAATCAATCATAAATTTTGAGGTTGAATAATTTTAAGCCACTTTTATGGGTCCCCAAAGAAAACCCCATAAGTGAAAAATTTGAATTTTACGTAATATTGCGGTTTATTGTCGCTTTTTAAAAGTTTTTTAAAAATGAATAATCATTAAACGGTAATTTAAGAATACCCAGTCATTTTTTAACCAATATTCAATTGTTTAAACAATTTTAATTTGTTTAAATATTTGTTTTTTTCAGTTAACTCGCGAAATGTACATATTTTCTAGACTTCATGAGTTATTTAATCAATAATAAAAACGAAATAATTTATTTAAATAATATTACAATGAGATGGTGTTTCTTTGTATGGGCTTTAGTCACTTTCCTTAAAAATATGTGCTTTTCAAAAAAACGACGAAAAATTAAATTCATCTGTAGTGTTCGGCAACGAATGTTATTAGTGTAATAGTGATGTGAGGATTTTCTTACACAATTGATAAGAAATAAATCACTGAAGAGGACTCCCACATGAGTCGAAACGTCTGATTAAAAATACAAAGAAACACCATCTCATTTAATACCAGAGGGTCAATACAATTCCCCATCATGAATTTAATTTTACAATTATTTAAATAATACGTATTTGTTCAAGCATATATTTTACCTAAAAAAAGCAGGAGAAACATTTTATCTCACTAAATTTACGACAAATTTTCATATTTGTAAGTACTAATTTGTTTATTGTGCGCGCACTTTCATCGATAAAGGGCGCGTAACCACAACTGCATACCTCCATAACAGTACACGCAGAGCATCAGAAAGAAATGACAGGTTGGGGAATTCAGCAGATTATTGGAGATCCTAGTGCTTTAATTCGCGAACTCCATGGAACGGAAACGCCTGAACAAGCACGTTCTTGATTACGAGAGCTTAGAAACTCTGCCAAACTGTACGAGTGGACAGATGCAGTGACCTTTAGTGTTGCCAAAGCGCAGTTGAGGGGAGCCGCAGTGAAGTGGTTGATGTCAAAATCAGATGAATTAAGAGATTTCGAATCTTTTACAAATACGTTCCAGTCAATGTATCTACTAGCGCGAAGTGTCACTGAAAAGTTACGCAAAACTTCGAGACGACAGCGAATTGGAGAAAAGAGAGCAAGCGGGAAAAGCAGTCGTTCATTTCTTCCCAGAACCTTGACAAATAATACTGGAGCAACAGGAGTTAAGAAGGAGACAGCAAAAGAAGAGGATATGAACAGCACATCGAAAATATCTTCAGCTACAGGGAGTACGACATGTTATAGCTGTAAGTCTGTTGGTCATATTTCTAGAAATTGTGCAAACCCGCGTAGAGAAATAAGATGCTATTTATGTAAATAGATAGGGCACGTGGCTTCACGGTGTGAGAATGGAGAGAAAGAGTAAGATAATAAAGTGTCGAATGACTTGAGTACGTTGAAGAATGACGTAAACGCTATTAGTAGTGAAGTTAAAAAAAAAGGAGTCTGAAAAATTTATTCGCGAAATTCAGATGGGCGAGGTTAGGCTGTGCGCTCAAATGAATCCTGGTGCATCGGTATGCAGTGTCCGTGCCTCAGTGGTTCTCAATTAAAATTTATCCGTTATTCTAAATGAATCTAAATTGGGGGGATTTGGAAACAGCGATTTTATCTCACCAGGGATAGTAACTCAAACAGTCATTCTTGATCATTTCGACTGTCCCGAAGAATAAGTCACTAACCAATTTTTCCGAAAACATAGCATATCAACTGTATTATCCTTCGCTATCGTGTCGTATCTCCATTTAAAAATATATAGAGATACGACACTCTAACGAAGTAAAATACAGTTGATACACTCTGTATACGGAAAACTTTGTTAGTGACTTATTCTTCGGGACAGTCGATTTAAAACCTAGAGAAATTGATTTTAGGATAGTGCCTGACACAGCTCAAGAGTATGATATAATTTTAGGTAGAACTTTCACAGAAGCCTTAGATATTTTCTACACGCGTATTGGATATGAATGTAGACCCTAGTATTTTCGAGGATTGTGAAGTTGGACGAAGGTACTTAAACACAGAAAAAAATAAGGAAGTTGGCCACTGACATTCACGCAGAACGGTAAATTACAATTTTCAGACAGATATCGTTTGAAGATTAGAGATCAAATGACTTCAACTACTCTAATAGCCTCTTTTATCTTATTCCACATCGACTCAGTAAGCTACTTAGCCAGCAGAAGCCCCACTTAAACATCAACTACCAGTAACAGTAAGTCATCCCCTACTTCGTCATGGCTGGCCTATGATAAGTCAACGTGGGATAACATAAAATAGTGAACTGTGAAGATTCAATTCATTTGATCTCTAGTCACCGACTGGACGTAGAAATATTTCATTCTAGCGTATAATTGCTTCGATACATACCGTTCTTCTTAGAACGATAGGAACATTCTTTAAAACGAAAACTCAACGACTGCATAATGGATACAAAACGAAAGAAGATTATTGAGTTGACTATTGAAATGAAGAAAGAAGTTTTAGACTTACTCGATAAAGGTGATAGCCAGCGGAAAATCGCTGAAGCTTTTTCTGTAGCGAAGCTAACTGTTGGAAACATCGGCAAAAACAGGATCGAGATTTTAAGATCCTGGAATGAAAACTGCTGCAGTGAAAGAAAACGCAAATTACGTAAAACTGAAAATGAAGAGCTCAACAACTTTATTTTTGAGTTTTTCTGTAAATGTCGACCTATGCTCTAGTCAAAAGCTAAAGAAATAGCAGAAAAGCTTGGTGTATAAAAATTTCAAGCCAGAAATGGTTGGTTGGAATCTTTCCAAAGACGAAACAACATTAATTTTCGAATTCTCTGTGGCGAATCAGCAGCAGCGGATTTAGAAGCAGCAGCAGAATGGAAGTCAAAATTGTCGAATTTATTGAAAGAATACCCTCCTGAAGAAATACCTACTACACCTGACGATATTTTACAATCAATTTTGCAGCAAAAAGAACACTGATGCCGAGTGTTATGATAGTGACAACGATGAAACAGTGAACGGCGACAGTACGCCAGCGCCAACTCATATAGAAGCTATACAATATTTAGCGCAACTGCTGAGGTACTCTTCCAGTCACCAGTCTCAGCTAATGGATAGTTTGTTTAAGATGTCGTAGTTTCACACTTGAAGTATTCTCATTTTAGGGAAAAAAATCTTATTTCAAGAACATTACAAATAAGCTGCAACAAAAATGATCCCGCTATTTTTCTGTGAAGTTTCGAAAAGTTCCATCTTCTGAAAATAACGTATTTTCTATTTATTTCATTCATAGGTGCGTGCTATTATGTATTATGAAAAAAACAGGGGTTTCGAAACATAATTTCTATAAGTTGGCCACCTGCCTAAGTTAGCCACATTTTGATGGAACCGCGGCTGGCCAACATAGACAGGTTTTACTGTAGTAGGTTTTGGGATATGGACGCGAGAGCTTGGGCAGTGTGTTGCGTAAAAAAACGGCTAGTATTAGCGAGAAGGAGTCTTCCTTGTTTGTTTGTATGAACGTTAACTACTTAATCAAGACTAATTGAAAGCAACGTGCGAGTGTTGAAGTGATTCTGCTTCATGAAAATTTGTTAAAACGCGATCCTCCATTTGCCGGCTCCACCATAGCCTCACAGCATTTTCGGTGTTTACGCAATATTTCACTTTATGTAACTTTATATCTTAATAAATAAACCGCGCACAGTCGAATTTTATTGGTGACTGGAAATAACAACTGACCCTAACGGTAGTGGCAGAGGAATAAGACCTCAATTCTTAAATAATAAAGTTTAGGGAGTAGGTCTCTAGGTGGAAAAGCGTAATAATAACAGGAACGAAGAGCGGATCATTGGCTTCCAGAGGTCTCACAGGTGAATCCTTAGAGTGAACTCACAGTTTTATCACTTTACCAGTACTTTGACAAGAATCTGAAAAACATTCTCGAGAGCTGAAAAATGACTATGCAGCAAGACAAAAAAATAGGCATATTTTTATTTTGGCTAGGCTATACGTATTTTCAGTCGCCCATGACAATTTAAACAGTCGTTTATTTTGGACTACTCTATACCTACTTGTATACGTACCAGAGGAAATTTGAGAAGCTTGCTAACGTCACTTGTGAGCTGGCCACGCATAAGTAAATATTCAATTACTTTTATTGCATGTTCTCTCTCTTCACTGGCAGCTTCTATGAAGAGCTTAACGAATCCTGGTCGGTTTACAGAGTCACGAGCAAAATGTGCACCCTAGAAAAAATTGAATATAACATAGATACAGACTACCTCTCACAAAGCGCCCGCTTCAGTATACCATGCCCCACAGTGGGGTGAAATCGAAAAGCGATGTTCAAAATTATATTTAGAACGAAATTATGCACCGATTTTAGATTTTTTGTTTGAAAAAATAAATTCTTCAGAGATTAGTGAGAGCCAATTTCTGATTTTTTTGTTTATTCAATTGTTATGTGAATGCAAACAGCGAAAAAATGTCAATTTTTGTAAACAAAATGTATTAACACATAATCAACATTAAGTGTTATTCGTCTTTAAATTATATTTCTGCTCTGAAATTACTTGCTTTTATCGTCAGAATGATACGTGGCCATTAAAATTTAAGATTGGATGTTATTAATTAATTATATGAACAAATTATATAAAAAATGTACATCGCAGACATTTATAGGCAGAAAGAGTTTTATCTTCCAGTGTTATTTATATGTTTTTGTTTTGTTTTAGTTTTCTTCTATTTTTGTATATTTTATAAACAAATTAATATTCTAGGCGATTATTTGCAGAAAAAATAGTTTTTTCTTCTAGTCTTGTTAAAATTATATTGTGAATGATGTTCTTTGTCCAAAAATTGTGATAAAATGGAATTCTTAAAATATAAGGAAATTATATAAAAAATACATATTGTAGGCGTTTATGAGCAGAAACACAATTGTCTTTCTTGTTATCTTATTGAAATTATGTTGGTAATGTTTTTTACATGAACCCTTGTCGAATAATAGAATTCATATAATTATAAATAATTTATATGAACAAATGAACATTGTAGATATTATAAAAAGTAGAAAAATTAGGGTGTTTTTTTATCGTAAGTCCCCCTTGCTTGTCACGAATGCCTAAAATTTACATTTGCTTATGTAATTTGTTTACAAAATGAAGGAATAGTGATGATTAACAAAATTTCATCATGACACATCATTGAAAATATAATTTTAAAAATAATAAAAGAAAAACTTTTTTTCTTTCTACAGTGGTCTGAAATATATATTTTTTTATATAACTTGCTTATAAAATAAACGATTAGTGATGCATGGCAAAATTTTTCCATAAAGTATCATTGGCAAAATAATTTCAACAAGATTACAAGAAAAATTGATTTCTTTTTGCTTAAAAAGGCCTGAAATATGAATATCTTTATATAATTTGTTTACAAAACAAACAAATATTGATGATTTTTAACATCTTTTCAGAAAACATCATTGGTAATATAATTCCCATAAAACTGAAAAGAAAACGATTTCTTTCTGCCTATAAATGTCTGCGATGTAAATTTGTTTATATCATTAATTTATAACATCCGATCCTAAATTTTAATGGCAAGGTATCATCCTAATAATGAAATCAAGCAATTGCGGAGCAAAATTATACTTTGAAGGCGAATAACCCCTAACGTCGATTATTTGTTGATACAACTTGTTTATATCAATTAACTTTACAAGCTAACAATTTTTTCCTTTCTTATACCTCTGTGCATTGAATCAAAGTGAGGGGCAGCATAAGAAAATAATTTTCTAGGAGATAAAAAATGAAATGTAAAACATCGACATTTTTTTCGCTGTTTGCATTAATATAAAAATTGAATAAACAAAAGAATAAAAAATCTACTCACCACCAATATCTGAAAAATTTAGTCCTGAATTCAAAAAGAATTCTGAAATTGGTGCATAAGTGCGTTCTAAATGTCATTTTGAACCTCGTTTTTTTATTTCACCCTCCAGCCCCTGGGGGCGCACCCCTAGAGATTGGCGGGCAAGATCTCTGAGACGCATTGGCGGATGATTTGAACGCTCTCTTATGCACACGTATCTAAATACTGCTGGAAAATCCTATACGGAACACCGTCACTGTTCTTGTACGTGTTCCTTTGCCAGAACTAGGACCAGATCTTGCACACGGAACAGGGTCTGCATAATAAATTGGGACACGAAGCCATACAGACCCTATAACGCTTCTTGTGCGAGATCTGGTCATAGTTCTGGCAACGTACAGGAACAGTTAACGGATCAAGGCGCTGACTGAATTCAGAGCTAGTGGAAGGGTGAGGCACTTAGCAAAAAGGCGGTTTTTGGAGAAGGCTCTTTGTGAGAGTGTATTATAAATACATATTGAAAAAATTCTTGTGTTACTTTCGGGCAGAGTTTACGCGAAGAGATCCGCGAATATTTTCAGATTCCTCGAGGAAATCCACGAGTCATTCAACTGATACTAACCATGGGCTAACGTCCAATCACTAAACAAATTTTCCATTCAAGTGTTACCTTTTCTCTAACGGCCTGGTTTTTACAAAGCCGATAGAACACTTACAGGTTAATTCTCTAACGGTATAGGGCTTTTTCGGCCATTAGAAAATTCTGAAATTTAGACTTAAAATTAGTTTAAGTGGCTGGTTGAGTCAGGCCAATAGAATAATGTTTAATTAGTGGTATAATGGCCTAGAGTATGTCAGGAAATTGAAAGAATACTTAAAAAATTTCAAAAGTAATATATGCATACAAAATACTGCATTAATATAATTCTCAAAAAAATGATTTATTTAACAAATTTTATTCATTGTCGAACTTTTTCAAATCGCTCCTTAACCAATTTCTCTTTAATTATACGATTTGAGTATATTTTAATTATAACCTGTGGACAAATTACAAAACAAATTTTTCTGTTGTTGATGAAAAATCTATTCTACTTGCCTGGCAGGCTTTAGGTCATTAGCCCGCTGATTAAAAATGATTCTATTGGTATGAGTCAACCAGGCTGCTCGACTATTTTTAAGCTTAAGGACATGGACACTTATCCGATTCCTACATTACCAATAGTTTTTTGGACCAAACCAATTACACTCGAAATAAGATACCGAACTGAAAATTTGGGAAAATAAAGAAATGAAACGTTTATGTACCAATAATTTTTTATGTTTGGAATTTTGTGTGTAATTAGTACAGTCCAAACAAAATACCAGTAAGCTAGGAATCGAATAAGTGTCACATGCCGTTGAATTTAAGATTCTTTTAACGGCCTTAAATGTTCTAGGCCAGTAGAGAAATTTACCCCAAGGGTTTCTATTTGCCTGAATAAACCAGCCCGCCAGAGCAAAGTTAACACTTAACTGAAAGATTTTTCTAATGGCCCGCTGTTAGCAAATAGCCTAGGATTTAAGCTAATGACCTGAGTTTCCTAACGGTCGACTACATATACATCAGGGCGGAGCGAATTAGGCCTTTTTAAAAATAATTGTGTTTGAAAATGTGAAATTTCGGTAAAAATGAGGTAAGGAATCAACTGTTGTAACAGTGCCGTAAAAATAAATTTAAAATTAAAATATTTGCTATATGAAGTATATGTGGACGTTAAAATCTTCTAAGACTTTGGTCAAGATCGCAGCGTGTTAAAGGAATACTGCGCGGGAAAGCGGGAAGAGGACTAAGAGGAAATAACACTCAACACAATTCGTTGCTTCTCAAGACTTTGTGCAGTTTTTCGCTAGTATCTTTTTTACTTATGTTAATACTATCCAGCAGTCGCCACGTGGAGGTGAATTCACATCGAATATCATCACTATTCTCCCACCTGTTCAGATGAAACACACAACTAAAGTGGTTTGAAATCGGATTTGGTTTCAAAAACAGGATTGAGCTGTCTGTCCAACATTCTAGCTTGATTAAAACCATCTCAAGCTTGCATTCCGAAGACATGCTTCGATGCCACCATCACCTTTTTTACGCATCTTTCCACTGTCTGATTCTGACAAGGCAATTGCATGTAATCTTCAATTTTATATATAGGCTCAAGATTCCTCCTGTGGATTTCACTAGGTCATTATATACATTTCTACGTGGTGTAAGGATGGCGGGTAAAGATCTAAAAGGTATTATTCGAGGTCCAAGGACTTTGAATCAAGTTTGACTCGACAAAGAATTTAGTATAAAAAGAACTTTATTTAATTTAGGTATCAGTATGTAACAGGTAAATGATGCGTTCGCTTTCGCGGTTGGCAAGACTCTGACGCTCTGCCGTCTTTGGCAGAGTCTACTCTTCTCCCGCGTACTGTCTCGCTCGATCATGATCGACAATGTTCGGTCGATTGCCGATCTTACTACGGCGGTAAATTCAAATATATAATCTTAAATCTCTTACAGATTCGACCGTCCTGACTTACGTCCGTCCTCGGACGCATTAAAGAAATTGTCGTTGTTTAAACGTTGAATTGGAACCCAAGGCCGCATATTGCCTGGTTTCCAAACTCCCTGATATTTCCTCTGAGTTAATTGGAAACCGTCTATATCCGCGACGACATATCGGTTGTTTCGCAAAACTGTCGAAATAACATAAGGCCCTTTAAAACGAGGAAGGAATTTAGAAGAAATTCCCGGCAAATATACACGAAATCTTCGTAGTGCGTATATAATAGCCAACATTTCCAGCTCAAAGCTGTGTAAACGACTTTCGGTATCGGGTGTTCTTTTAGAGAAGTAAAAACAGGGATGAAATTTTAAATCCCCTTTTCTTTGCATCAGAATTGCTCCGTATCCTAAACTACTCGCATCGCAGTGCAATTCTATTTCGTCCTTTGGGTCATATATTGATAGAATTGGAGCTTCGATCAGTTTTTTCTTTAAAAGATTGAAGACTTCCAATTTTTTCTCATCAAATTTAAATTCAACTTCCCTACGCAACAAATCATACAAAGGCTTGGCTAAAACGGAACAACCCTCAATAAATTTTCTAAAATAAGAGACAAGACCTATGAAACTCTGCAACTCACGAACATTTCTGGGCACTGAGAAGTTCAAGACTGCTTCAATTCCGCGATCTGTAGGAGTGATACCAAGTTCAGAGATTCGATAACCCAAAAATTCAATCAAAGTGGACATAAAACTGCATTTGTCTAACCGAATCTCCAATTTGTTCTCAACCATGACCCTGAAAACTTTCTTAAATACAAATAAATGAAGCTCAATTGTGGATGTTGCAATTAATATATCATCCATGTAAACTACTAAATCACCTGATTTAATTAAATCCCTGAAAACAGTGTTTACAAATCTTTGAAATCGAGTCGGAGCCGTTTTGAGGCCAAATGGCATGCGTAAAAATTCATATCGGCCTAAAGGTGTTGTAAATGATGTATATTTTATCGATTCCGGTGACATTCTAATATGGAAAAATCCATCTTTGAGATCTAACAGAGAAAAGTATTTCTTTTTATTTAAAACATCCAATTGATCCTCAATTAAGGGAAGTGGGTAGTTGTCTTTCATAATCAACTTGTTTAATGTGCGAAAATCTACACACATTCGCTTTTCGCCACTTTTCTTATTAACCAGAACTATTGGTGACGCACACTCGGATTCACTAGAACGAATAATCGATCTATTGGACAAATCGGACAATATTTGCTCCAAGCGACTTCTTTCCGTATAAGCTACTCGGCGAGGAGAGAAATGAAAAGGTGTATGCTCTTTTACCACGATTTTTATTTCCGCGTCAACTTTAGGATTTTCAGGTCTCACTGGTTTAATGTATTCATCATTAAACAACGTTTTCAATTTTTCCTGATCGGCTACAGGAATTTTCTCATTTATTGACAGAAACTCTACTTTATCGGTTTTCAATTCACTAACGTCAATATTCAAAATTTCTCGCGTTACTACCTGCATACTAACATCTTCCTCGAAAAGTTTAAACCCCAACATTTTAAGAGCATCTCGACCGAAAACTACAGGAGACTTCATAGTTTCATTATCTACGACAAGCAATTTTATTTCTCTCTTAGCCTTTCCCAAAGAAACTTTAACAATTACAAATCCGAGTATTTTCAATTGAAATTCATTTATACCACAATAATCGGATTTTGTATTATCTGTTACCTTAATGGCCGCTGGAATTACCAATTTTTCTTTGATTAAGCTTATTGGGCTGCCGCTGTCCAACAGCGTCAGAAGTGTCATGTTGAAAACCTCGTTGTCAATAATCAGCTCGTAGTCTCCATTCCTGTAGAATTCGTTGTCGTTCTTAAAAATCGATGTTGACTACTTCCTTCACTCGTTTCTGCACTCGTTGTGGGCAATTTTTGATAATATGCTCCAAAGATCCACATTGAAAACAAGATCCTTTTGCTCGCGGCTTTTGTGCACACTCATTGGAATAATGTCCCCACTTGCTACAATTAAAGCAACGAATCTTACCCGACGTCGACACTTTTGAGTCCTTTGATTCAGATTTGGTTGCTTTATCATCTTTGGCTACACTTTTTGCAAACTTATCACTTTTTTCACCATCAATATTCCTTGCTTGCAAACTTACTTTTTCAAAGGCTGACAGCAATGTTTCTATCGAATCGGAGTATACGTGCTTGATCACGCAAAGATACATCTGGAATACCGTCAACAATATAATCGATCCGTTCACTGTCTTCAATTGGCACTCTATTTGCCAAAATGGTTTTGTCGTGCACATACTCACTAAACATCTCACCCTTTTTCCAAACCCTTTCTTCGAATTCCTGGCGCAAAAGTACTCTGTTCGGACGCTGATGAAACATTTTTTTAATTTCAAACAGGAGATTGTCTGCTGACATGATCCGGTCGGGAGTGGCACCAGGTTAACGCCTTCCCTTTCAACTTCGAACCAATTAATATCCTCACTATATCATCATCCAGTTTGTAGATATCCTTCAAGAGTCTGACTTGACGTTCCCAGCTGTCAAACGTTCCATTCGTACCATCAAATACACCCAACAGCTCACCGATGGCAGAAATGGTGATTTTTGGCGTAACTACCACGCTCTCTCTAGTCACTGCTTGCCTTCGCAATTCAATTTGACGTCGTTCTTGATCCAGGCGTTGAGCTTCAATTCTTGCCAATTCTTGTCTGGCCACATTTTCATCGCTCCTACGTACCGGTTCAGGTTCTCCGTTCCGAAGTCCGGCAAACTCCATTCTTGCTTCTTCCAATTGCTGCGCTAACCGTTCGCGCTCAAATCTAATAGCTTCCAAATTTCTTTCACGCTCTCTTGCTTCAGCTTCCCTTAGAGCGTTACTTTTCAATTGTTCAGTTTCTATTTTAGCTGCTTCCAGCTCTTGCGTTAAGGAAATACACTCGGTCGTCAATGATTCAAAATCCTTTTCACCCAAGTTAGATTCTGAATTCACCGACCTGTCACCAGAGTCATCTCCCCAAGCTCCACCGACATCTTTCTCGTAAATTCGAGAAATTAACTCTGCTTTATTTCCCACCGTACTCTCGTTCATCCTTTTCAAGATATCCCTGAGTTCATCCTCGGTGTAATCCTGCAGGCATTTTCCGGGAGCCATTCTGATTGTACACTTTCAACACACTAATATTCACTTTGAAGGCACTTTCACAAAGTTTGCACCATCAAAACTCAGTTCAATAGAGAGCTACACTCTAAACACTAGGCCTAACTCGCGCGCACAAAGCCGGAACACTCTTAAAACGACAAAAATCTGAAAGCGTCACTTGTCCTTTGTTCTCGAATTTCCGTCGGCCATTTTCGATTCGTACAAAGTCACTTTCAATCGCGTTGGATCTAATTTTCAGGTTAAATCCCACTTCTGATCTGTAAGGATGGCGGTTAAAGATCTGAAAGGAATTATTCGAGGTCCAAGGACTTTGAATCAAGTTTGACTCGACAAAGAATTTAGTATAAAAAGAACTTTATTTAATTTAGGTATCAGTATGTAACAGGTAAATGATGCGTTCGCTTTCGCGGTTGGCAAGACTCTGACGCTCTGCCGTCTGTGGTAGAGTCTGCTCTTCTCCCGCATTCTGTCTCGCTCGATAATGATCGACAATGTTCGGTCGATTGCCGATCTTACTACGGCGGTAAATTCAAATAAATAATCTTAAATCTCTTACAGTGGTGAGTGCTGGGTAGTGTTGACAGAAGTGAAAAAGATACTAGCGAAGAGCTGCACAAAGTCTGCAAATGCAACAAGACGTCTTAAGGGTTTTTTTCTCAAATCCGCCCCCCCCCCCCCCCCCCCGCCCCCACGTGGCATTCCTTTCACACCCTGCGACCTTGACCAAGGTCTTAGAAGGTGTTAAGTCCGCATACACTTTATACAGCACATACTGCACTCTGAAATTGATTTTTACGGCACTGATACAGCAACTGCTTTCTTACGTCATTTTGACAGAAATTTACAATTCTGAAACGCAATGAGCAGACTGAGGATGAGGTCGTAGCAAGGTCCATTAGGGCGTTTTGGAATCGGGAGGGAACTCCACAACATATCCATAGGGGTTTGACTTGCTATTTAAAAAATTGTGAAATTCGCTTCGCCATAATATACATAGGTAAACAAACATTTCATTAGTTCTCAAATTTTTAAAAATTACCATAGCAAGATAAGTCATGGCAGCCTCAATCTCAATTTTCACTTGATTCTCCATTACTTTCACACATGGATCTACCATATCAATCCATGTTGAAGGAATATCGGCCGGCTTCAATGTACCTAAAACACGATAGTTCATTATTTAAACTACAAATTATTCTATTTTAACTTCAATGTTCGAATAATTTAACCCTAGTAGAAAAATTGTTTCAGACGTGAAATTGGGGCTACCGAAAATAAGGGATCTTATTACAGCCTGGCACTCTGCTGTGTGATAGTTCCTACCTCCTAGTGGAAAAATAAAATAAAAGTGGAGTAGCCATACCCGGCGGATTCATCGGCAATCGCCTATTTGAGCAAATCTGTGACAAATAGCTATTCCGTGTTTTTCCTGTCAGACTAATTCCAGTATATCAATTTCGATTGTTCTTGTCTCCAAACAATGTATATATATATATATATATATATATATATATATATATATATATATATACTACCATCGGAAATTGTGCGCACGACTCTCGTGAGCGCTATTAAAAATCACTGCTGACTTCGAACCACGATATTTCGGTGAAAAAAGAGATAGGGTATTTTCTAAAAAAACAGTTGGGAAGCTAATGAAATTCCACGTCTAGTGGTGCCTAACAAATATTTTTTCATTTTCTGAAAATAATACAGCACGTGAGAAGTTTAAAAACAAAATTCAAGATTTTCTCAAATTTTCTACCTCAACTTCAACTTTTAGCACGACCTAAGGAAATTTTTTCAAAAACCTCAACATTATACGACATCGAGCCTGAAATCTTATCTTTAATTTAAGCCAAGGAAACATTAAAAATCTTCATGGGTACCCGAGATATGATTAAAAATGTTCAATCGTATCTGAGCTCAATTTCACGGTTCTCGCCTGTCGTTGTGATTTTGTCGTTGCCTATGACCACCCATCTCACGGTTGTGAGACGTGACCATAGGAGTGATTTACCGCGGTGCTACTGGGGGCTATTGACATTTTGTTGGATGGCAGTTGCTCTTAGTGGGACCCTGCGGTGGTTGTTTAACTTTTTCTTTAAATTACACACACACACACACACGCACGCACGTCTCACAACCGTGAGATGGGTGGTCATAGGCAACGACAAGATCACAACGACAGGCCGGCGAAACCCTCGTGTGTCTTGAGGACACGAAGCGTCCCAAGGATGACAGCTTTCTGCATCCATCTCGCAAGTGCCTTGGCATATTTTTGGCACGCGGGTATGGCTTTAAGGTTACGAACCAGTGATCGTTTCGCACCTCCGAGAGCACCTATCACATGGACAATTACTTGTACCGAATATTTTGGGTACAGTCGTTGTAGCTCTCTTTTAAGGTGATAGCTTTAAGATACCTCTCCTCTTTTTTTTCTCCTTTGCAGTGATGTTGTATTCGGACGGAGCCGAGAATTCGATCACGAATATAGTTCGTTTCTCGAAGTCTTGGAGAACAATGTCAGGCCTCGAGTGCGCAACGGAGACTGCTGCCCGAAAATCGTAGTTCCAGAAAATTTGGCACTTCTCGTTTCGGACGATCGCCTTTATCTCCCTTTGAGCGTTCGGCAGGGCAGGGTCGCGGCCAACACCGTAAGAGCGACAAAGATGGTAATAAGGCACTCTTAGGGCCGCATTATGTCTGTAGATATACGTCGTTCCCGCGTGGGTCGGACACCCTGATAGTATGTGTTCTAGGTACTCAGCGTGTGCATGACACGCTCTGCACCTATCACTGGGAACTTCTTGACATAAAATTCGCTCACGGTATGTTAAGGTGGAAATGATACCGTCCTGGCATGCGAAAATAAAACCCTCTGTACCTGAATTAAGCCCTGATGATTTGAGGAAAGCAAAAGTTTGCTCCTTCGACAAGGACTGTTTTTCTACATTTCTTACTTTTAACTATACAGAGCATCCCAGACTCAAGTGTCTCAAGTGTCAAATAGGCTGATGAATGGGTAAAGCATGTAATTCGTAGAGAGTGTATTCCGTCTTATCTATCAATGGAATGTCCATTATAATTTGAAGAGTACCATTTTCGGAGAAGATGGTGATAGTAGCCAGTTGAGGCAACTCGTATACACTGATATGCGGGCCTGACACTGGGAAGGATACCTTGGGAGCATGGTCCTGGATGTCCCGAAATATGGGCTCCAGTCGTCGCGAAGTGAGAAGTGACGGATGCAGTTTTCCTTCCCGTGCTTTGTGTATCGCATCCAACAGTTGGTGGGCCGAATGCAGATAACCGTCTATTACTTGTTCGATGGAATGGAGATTTTGAGTTAGCGCTTGGTCATAAGTGATTCGATCAGCAGCTGTGGCTATTTGGTCCACCTGAGATATTTTTGATAAAAATGTTAATTTTAGCCAGGTTTGTTGAGCCTCTAATTCCGTCGTGAGTTGATGTTCGTGCTCAAGTTGAGACCGCACTAAGTGGGTCTGTTGCCCAACTAAATGTGATAGGTTAGCTTGGGCCTGGTTGAGATCGTTGATCTTAGAGTTCATAATCTGGCCATCATCATACGTGAGCAGCCCTGCCAGTGGACCAACCAATCCGCCGAGGAATCCCAACATCGTTGTCGCTCTTCTTGACCTCATAGCAGAGGGTAAGTTGAGGGGTAATTTCCTAGTTGAGTGCCGAGTTAGCTCTTCAAACTCCTGCTGAATGATGTCCTTCAACCGAGCGGCTGCGTCTAATTTAGGCTGGAGATTGTAATTGTTAATGGTACGGTTGCATTCCTCTTCCAGCATAGGTCGACTTCAGTGCTTGCCTGGAACTGAAGATGCTCGTAGGTACTCTCTGCTATCGTAGAACTGATCCATGAGATGGCGAGGACCAGCGAAGTCAGCTGATGATCGTGCATGTACATTGTCACTGTTCGCGTTAGGCAACAGATACACTGATCGAACAAATCTGTTGAAGTGAATTAGGAGTCAATGCTTGAAAGACGACGAAACATAAATGTCTATACCCACGTAAACATACATACATATCTATACATATACACCCATACACATGCATACACGCATACACACACATACATACATACATATATATATATATATTCTTTTTATAACGGGATAACGCACTTAACAGTGAGCAACCAAGAGCTTGTCCGCGTGCTTTGTGAATCTTGTACCATCGTCGGCTTCGAGAATTACATTATGATTCTCAGTAAAGCCCACGATGGTATAAGTTCCAGTGACTCGCTGGTCGAACTTATTCTGGCGTACGTCCTTGGAAACAATCACTCGGTCTCCGATCTTGTTATTCAGCGGTCGGGATTTCTTATCGTAGCTTAATTTTGAGCGCTCTTTTGCCGAGATCATATTTCGTGCTGCTATCTTTTTAATTTCCGTCAAACGGACTAGCAGGTCTCGAAGATAGGATCCTTAGGTTTCCAATTTTTCTGCAGGAGGGAACGAACTGGGCATTCGCGCGACATGTCCATAGAGTAATTCAAACGGGGTGAAATTCGTTGATTCATGGACAGAGGTGTTGTAGGCAAACATTGCGAAAGGCAACAGCCGGTCCCAGTCGTCGTAGTCATTGGCATAATGGTTTACATAATCTGTCAAAACTACGTGACTGCGTTCTAGTGACCCGTTAGTCTGGGGACGATACCCCGAGGTGGTTAATTGCTTAACCCCGAATATCTTCTCCAGCTTTCGCATAAGTTTACTGATAAAGCTTCCTCTGCGGTCCATGAGGATTCAACGGGGAGCTCCATACTGTGCAAACAGATTATTGGCCACGGCATGAGCCACAGTGTTCGTTTTTAAGTCTGGGATCGGTAATGCGATGCACAGCTTGGAAAAATTATCCTGCATGGTGAGAATATATCTATTACCATGAGGGGTGGTCGCTAGTTTACCAACGGTGTCAAGAGAGACCCTATCGAATACTCCCAAAGGGGTGTCCGTAATACCCATGGGTTCGCGTGTAAGGGCCCGTATTAGTTTGTTTTCGAGACAACTATTACACTCTCGAATATAATTAGTCACATCTTTTCGCATGCCCGGCCACATATATCGCTCTCGGAGACGCCGGTATGTTGTAGTTACCCCGCTGAAGTCGAGCGAGCGGAAGGAGTCGGGGCCATTAGAGGAGTCTGAAGTAGGGACCGCCTGGGTGGTGGTTGCCCAATGATGGGAGAGTCCATCATCTCTGGTGTATCCCTAAAGCGTACTGTACTCTTTCGATGTCCCTTCTCCGGTTCGGAGGGTACCCGATCCTTTAGCCCTTCTGAGGGCTCTGATATGGGATCCTTTTGCTCAGCTCTGTTGCTTTGCTGAAGCTGATTCCGAAATGATTCCAAAAACTTAGTTACTCTTTCAGGAAGAGGATCATCCAGTCCTGTACAAGGATCCATGCTTTCCAAATGGAGTAACAGGTCCTGATATTGTTCTCCTTCAGACACTGCCGTGATTTCGAATTGGGCCGCATCAGGACTTAGCAGGTTGATTTAACCCTTCTTGGTCCCCAAAGTATGACGGATGCCCACCCATAGACTGATCGAACTCAGCTATGGACTTCTGTAACTCTGCTCCAAAGGTAACCCTGCGAGAGAAGTCCTTGGTTTGCTCGTCATGGTCCTCGTCGTCGTTGCTGTCGCTGTCCTCACTGCTGGTGCCGTTTGGGCTAACGTCAACGATGCCTCCGAGGGGTTTTTCGGTCAATTCTTCCTCTTGGTTTCTTTGAAAAGTGCTAGTTTCAGGCACACTGGAGGTTCTATCCGTCCGCTTAATTCCAGCGAGTGCTAGCTCGTCAGCTGCTTC
This sequence comes from Andricus curvator, assembly GCA_932195095.1. NCBI lineage: Eukaryota > Metazoa > Arthropoda > Insecta > Hymenoptera > Cynipidae > Andricus > Andricus curvator. Next base: position 16,819 of record CAKNYM010048155.1, on the reverse strand, counting down.
GTTACCTACTACCCCCTGGTGGCTCGGCTCTCCTTTTTCGCCATGAGCACATGCGCCGTCTATGTACACCTCAGTTGGCTTATGGCACAGGGCAGGAAAATATGGGTTGGGTAGGCAAGGCGGGACACTTTTTGATGTTACTTTTTCAGCAGGGTGTACCAACGTAGGTTCGATGCTAGGGAGCAAGCTATGATCCTTTCTGTAGACTGGTGGATTAGAATCCTCGCTGTCCTCTGAGGATGCATCATCAGAAGATGAATTGTCATGGCTGGATGCAGTCTTTGTAGATCCTCCCGTCATACGCGGTCGCAGCCAAAGACGGCTGGCGATGCTGCTTTGATCCAGCATTGGATCCTTATAGTGTGGCGGTGTCTTGTAAGTTTCGCCAGAGTCTCCGACTTCCGAGGTCCCTAGTAACCGTGGTCGGCGCTGAGATATGACTTCCTTACGCAAGTTTGGCTGTACTTCGGAGGTTTGTGTCCTTTTCTTTAGAATGGGCTTTCTCAGCGCAGGCCTTCCCCTTTTCTTACCTGGTACAGGTATTTGGGTCGTTTGAGCTCTGGTACTTGTCGATGGTAAGGAGTTAACCCCTGATTCTGGGCCTATAGGATTACCTTCTTCTTCGGAGGCCTGCACGGTTTGCTGCCGCGACAATTGGGTTGTTGTGCTTGTGGGGTTCCTAATGTCTTCAGTAACTTTGGTCAATGTAGATTTCAGCGGCAGGGAGCGATACCGATCTACAGGAGGTATCCGCGTCCGCTCTAATGCACCTTCCTCGTCCTGGCGAGGGTTACTGGAATCGGCATTATTTTTGTGATGCACACCATCCATAGCATCCGTCGAGCTATTAACAGAGACCAGGTTAAACTCAGCAGCCTTTAGGCCCCTGAAATCATTCGTATGCGAATGTCTCTCGAGCCCCACGGGGTTTCCCGACAAGGCTTCCACACATCTATTAAGTTTTCCTTTCTTATACTCAAAGGCGTATTGATAGTCCTTGAGTCTATATCTCCACTGAATGAGCCTTGGACCCGGATTGTTTAATGAATGCTTCGCTTACCTGATAAGACCCAAAGTCCTATCGTAATAATCGCTCCATCACTGGTACTTCTTAGTGGGAGCGAAACGTTTCTTAAGATGTTTGGTGAGTTCCTTAAGCGTTTGAAATTGCTTGTCGCGAACACTCTCTCGCGCAATGCCCTTAAGTTTACTCAGGACAATTTTTATAAAAGACGGTACAGTTGCTTCTGTGACATAGACAGACCCGTTCTCTATATCCTGTAGGAACTTCTTTAAGGGGGGACATTCCCATAGAAAGTTGATATGTGGAACGTGCTTTGCTGAAGGGTCATACCCTCCAAGGCGGTGGCCATCGCGGCACTCATATCCATCATATTGGCTCGTGTTGAGTTATCGGTGCGAGTAAGATCGTTCTCGTTCTCCCCAGCGGGCATGTCTCAGGTTTATAGTTTACGTTATGTTATATGTCTAAGATTGGGGTCATTTGAGTTCCCAAAGGAGTCAGGAGTCAAATCTTGGCTCGACGCAGAATTGAGGTTCGTGACGACCTCGAATTTTTGAAGCTGAGATTATTGAATTTTCCCAAGTTTAGAATCTACAGTAAATTTGATTTGATTTTATTGATTTTAATCGTTGTGGTGTCACACTTCAGAGAATTGCCTCCAATATTGAGAATTGAGAGCAAGTTTACCCTGGCATGCTTTTAATGAGTTCTATTAAGCAACCGTGACCCAATTACACAAATTGGAGTAAGTTGCGTCAGAACTTGGAAAGTTTCCCTTACCACCCGATTATTCAGTTTTACAAGAAGGGACACCCTGGGAACTGGAATGGGGGGACCCACTAGGTAATCGATACCCGCTATTCGGGGTCGTACAGTGATAGTTTTCTTTACTCTAAGATCCTTTAAGAGAAAGTAGTTTGTAACTAAAAATTCTTCATCGATATAACTTTCGACAGCCCTCAATTCTACGTCGGCTGGCGACTGTATCAAGTTCAACCTTTTTCTTGGACGATTCATTTATGGATTTTTGAATTACTGATGATGAGTTGTTTAAACACTAGCAACTATTAAGGAATTTGGGATTGGAGGAACACAGGAGCGCTGAGAAGTCCGAAAATCGAATATTTTCCTTTTCTTTTAATCTGACTTTATCCCAAATTGACTTGGTTCGAGCCTAACGGAATCTTTTCCATCGTGTCTAAATATACGAGTTTTCTTTCGCCTTAATGTTTATTTTTTTATTTTTGATATTTGAATCCCGATTTGGATCCTAACGAACTCACTTCCGGAACTGCTCAGATCCCCATACTTTCGATAGCTACCTTTCCTAAAATCCTTTTACTACAGGTTGTAATAACCCGAATTAGATGGCCACATAGAGTACAGATAATTGGACGCCGATCAGCCGCTGGCCAGTTAGGCTTGCAAATTGACCCTTGGAGAGGACGTCGACTGGCCAGTTAGGCTTGTCTAACCCCCTTGCACATCCATTTAAACATTCCCCAAGGAACGACCCAATCAAGTTATTTCCTAACCTCCTATTTTCTGAAATAATTTAAGCGAAAACGATCACACGCTGCCAGTTAGGCTTGCAGAGTGACCCTTGGGAGAGGGTTCAGCTGGCCAGTTTGGCTTGCTTAATCTCTCTGCATTTCCATTTAATTAGTTCAAATTTAGTTTCTCACAGTCACAGAATTGGTTCAAATTGTATTTATCAACATAAGTAAAATTTGAAACAGATCTAGTTATGTTATGAAATTTGAAATTTAATATTCACTAAAATAACCAGAACCGATTCCCGTTGACTCGTTAAAAGCCTGGAGTTCGTTGCAGAATGGGGGTACTGTGAAACCTCTAGAAGTGAATTCCTATCTTCCAGACCATGATATAGAATTTACCAAAGCTAGTTGAATTCAAACAACAGTGAATTCACCACTCCGGAATCGTAAGCGATTATTATTTAACGGGAGCAATTGTTTGCAAGGTAAACTGAATACATGATATCATATAAGCCTTGCAAACGAAGACTTAGTTTGACACATAATTAAGCAGCTCAGCACAGGCATTGCACAAATATACAATAATAATATTGTAATAATGATAATATACAATTTACTGCTCGGGTCAAGCTCTGGTTTAGTTCGTTCGTTGAGCATTCAACTTATTGTTCCATCATGAATACACCCAACAAGTTACTGCAATTCTCGAATACTCTTCTCGGCCATGCTTATAACCCCACTCTCTCCATCTCTCCATCCCGCTACCCTAGTGATACCGAATGGAAGAAACAGAAAATAAGATGACCAAGTAAGGAATTATCGCTCCATACAAGCTTTGAAAACTTCGGCTTCTATGTCGTAAATTTGCGACTCGGGCTCATAGACGTCTGTGTCACAATCACTATTACTTTCGGCAGAGAGCGTTACAATCTAGATCTGAGTTTTATGTTGATCATGGTTTTGACCATGTATTTTATACAGTCCTATGCATTTCAAAAAAAAGGTTGTAATCCCTTAGGGTCCCAAAAGGACATAGCAGAAAATTCGCATCAGTCTTTGCGAAAACAAGCCGACTGCCTCCGGAAAAATGGATATGTACGCGGACCGCTTCCCCAACCGCTGCTTCATCAAGCTGCATACGAAGATGAGGAAGCGACATTGAGACCAACCGCGGAAAGCAGGCACCTTCTGAGAAATGATCGCGATTTTAGGACAAGGAGGAACATTAACATGCAAGTTTCTCCTAAGCCCCAAGATCTGGCTGAAATGGATGCCTCCCTTCGCGGAGATATCTCGCAAGAGTCCGACCTCTGGACCATCAATTGCTCAGTTTATGGTGCTGCGAGAGCGTTGGCTGATTCAAATCGAAGGCTAAAACCGACGATGGATCAAAAGAACAGAAAAAGCTTGCATCAACTGAACAAGAAGATTAGATGGGCACGACAGAATGCGTCCAGTGTTCAATGTGTGATTGACTACATAATATCTGGTAGACCGTTCACGGATAGGGTACGAAAGTTCACCCAAGAACTAAGGATCTTGAATCACACACAGAACAAGTCAAGCTGCTGACAATCAAGCAGCATATTGTTGACAAAATACAGCTGTTATCTGACGCAAGGAGGAGAATACAGAAGAGGGAGAGATGGATCAGGGAGAATCAACAGTTTCTCGCTGACCCATCGCGCCTCTTCAGCGATCTCCCTGTTTCGGTAAAAAATCCACCCAAGCCCAAGGAGAGCTTTTTAGAGAGCTTTTAGAGAGAGATGTGCAAGATCCCGAACACACTAAACTTGAAAGAAGATACTGACAATATCATCCGCTTCAAGGAGTTTTGCGACCTCATACAATCTGACGAGGAATGGCCATCAATCACTGCCGAAGAGGTGAAAAAAACACTTAACGACACGAAGAACTTTTCAGCTGCTGGACCAGATTGTATCAAGAACTTCTGGTGAAAGAAGTTTACTTTTACACACCAACATTTGGCCCGCATATTCACCTCATATTTAAAGTCGGAGACGCCCATTCCGCAGTGGCTGGTGTTAGGACGCACTATACTCCTGCCAAAAAAATGCAACTTGTCCAACCCAGAGAATTACAGGCCAATAACTTGTTTGAACACGCTGTATAAGATCTTTACAGCTGTCCTCAACAACAGGATTGTTCGACGAATTGAGCCTGT
>CAKNYM010048155.1:0-11711 GCA_932195095.1 Andricus curvator | reverse complement strand
GATATAATTTTTAAAAATTTTTTCTTTATTTTTTAAGTGAGATTACAAATGTGTGAATTGTTTTAATATTTTCACCATCACAATATCAGGTATGCTCTCTTTTTATTGAATTTTGTAAATGGTGGTTATAAATGTGTTAACTACGATGTAAATAATTTTTTGTTTAGCAATAAATATTTTGACTGATGAGGGCTGACACAGCAGCCGAAACGTTTCGACAAATTTTAAATTGAAATTGGACGAATTTTATTGATTTTGACCTATCATTGGAGACTATTTTGACACACTTTCGATTCAACCTCTCATAGACTTATCATCTGTCTGTTGGAAAGCTTGAAGGTGCATCCACACATAGTGAGATGCATAGAGAGATTGATGCCTCTTTGGAAAACTTGATTTACTATCTCATCTAGAAATTATCGTGTGACAGCGAACAACGTCACCTTCCAGAGGGGCGTTTTTCAGGATGAAACCATGAGTCCTTTGCTTTTTTGCATCACACTGCTGCCTCTATCTCTCGCACTACAAAATTCTTCTGGGTACCTCTGTGGCGACACTAATCAGCGCGAGCATAAGGTCACTCATGTATTTTATATGGATGACCTGAAGATCTATGCCTCTGGTAAAAGCAAACTTAAAACTGCTATGAATATCGTCAAGAATTACACAGGAGAGATTGGGATGGACTTTGGTTTGGACAAGTGTGCCAAAATTAATGTGAAGAAAGGAAAGATTACTGGCGTTCCCAAGGACCCTGAGCTTGTAGATATAAGTGAAGGAGTGTCTCCGAAGCAGATACAAGCATCTTCTTCGACAGATTTGGTCTTCCTATCTGTCGTCATTGAACAAGATATCTGCGACTAACATGCTTGCCGTCCCGGTTCTACTCTACTCGTTTGGGGTGGTTCAATGGACGAAGAACGAGCCTAAGGCCCTTGATATTACCACACGTAAGATCATGCATATGCATAAAAGTTTGCATATCAATTCGTCCGTTCCGCGATTATACACTTCACGCCCTTGGCCTGAATTTTAACATCAGAAGTGAGGAAAAAGCATTACTTCATCTAGATGCGTCACTTCTAAAAGCCTAAGTGAAGAAAGCAGAGGTTGAAAAATTTCACCAACAGATACTCGAGAAGAAAATGCACGGAAACTTTCACAAAAATGTAGAAAATCAGTCATTGTTGAAGGAGAAAACTTTTGCTTTCCTCATATCATCAGGGATTAATTCAGGTACAGAGGGTTTTATTTTCGCATGCCAGGACAGTGTCATTTACACCTTAGCATACCATGACCGCATTGTTTTTCTAGAAGTTCCCAGTGATAGGTGCAGAGCGTGTCATGCACACGCTGAGTACCTAGAACACATACTATCGGGGTGTCCGACCCACGCAGGAACGACGTATATCTATAGACATAATGCGGCCCCAAGAGAGCTTTATTACCATCTTTGTCGCTCTTACGGTGTTGGTTGGGACCCTGCCCTGCCGAACGCTCCAAGGGAGATAGAGTCAATTGTCAAAAACGAGAAGTCCCAAATTTTCTGGAACTACGATTTTCGGACAGCAGTCTCCGTTGCACACTCGAGGCCTGACATCGTTCTCCAAGACCTCGAGAAACGAACTATATTCGTGATTGAATTCTCGGCTCCGCCCGAATACAACATCACTGCCAAGGAGAAACAAAAGGAGGAGAGTTATCAAGACCTTAAAAGAGAGCTGCAACAACTGTACCCAAAATATTCGGTACAATTAATTGTCATTGTGATAGGTGCTCTCGGAGGTGCGAAACTATCACTGGTTCGTAACCTTAAAGCCATACCCGCGTGCCAAAAATATGCCAAGGCACTTGCGAGATGGATGCAGAAAGCTGTCATCCTTGGGTCGCTTCTTGTTCTCAAGACACACGAGGATGTTATATTTTGACACCTTGATGCTTTTGTAGGTTATGATGTTTGTGTTTTTATTTTGTTGGGTGTATATCAAGTTCCTCCATTGTTTCTGAACTAAAAACGAAAAGGAAAATTACATCAAAAATACGAAAAGGATCTAGAAAGTGTAAGTACTACAATGAAATGATATTATTCATTTGCAGTGTACGTTGACGTAAGAGAAAAAACCCTAGCTGACTGGTTCAACGTTAGCGTTACGCTACAGCGTAACCATAAAGTAACCTTAAAGTAATCTTAAAGTAATCTTAAAGTAATCTCGAATTATAATGAATGAAAGAAACAAAATAAATATCTAAATTATTGCAATTATAATTGTACGTTAAAATTTACGTTAGAAGGTAATGCCATAATTGCAATAAGTTTATTTTTTAGCGTTAGAAATTAAAAAAACATAGTGGCTGTAATTGAAGGTCTGCTAGAGGCGACTTCAAGCGTATCTACTCAGATATACTCAGATGCGCTTAAAGACGCCTTTAGCAGACTTCAATGACAGCCACTATGTTTTTTAAATTTCTAACACTAAAAAATTAACTTATTGCAATTACGGCATTACCTTCTAACTTAAATTTTAACGTAAAATTTTAATTGCAACAATTTAGATATTTATTGTGTTTCTTTTATTCATTATAATTCGAGATTACTTTAAGATTACTTTATGGTTACGCTGTAGCATGACCCTTGCGTTCAGCCGGTCCGCCAAGTAAGTCAATTGCATGTGATTATTATTTTATAATAATGGAAACAGAAAAATAATATTAGAGAGTCACGTTAGACCATAAGAATGAAAAACTTGGAAACCCGGGGGCGTTCCACCGATTTGAATGAAACCTTTTGCATTCTATTGCTGAAGATGCGTAATGAAAACGTTAAAAATATATATCCTTGCTAATTGTTATTTATTTGTTTAAGCAAAGAATTACGAAAATCGATTTTAAAGTTGAATAACTTGAACAAATGAAGTGCTAAAGCCATGAAAATATTGTGTATATGTATACTGGGGGTTCTTGTTTTAAATTTATGGGTAAAAATTCAAAATGGCGGCTTCACTCGCAAGTATATTACATTTATTTATGTACCTCGGCCTGGAATTGCTTATTCAGATATTGCAAAATAACGTACACGTTTCATTTATCATGATTAATTTAATATTTGGTTCTTATTTGGCCCTAAATTATATTCTCAGCTACCGTGAAAAATGTATCATTTCAATAAATTTATATTATTGCAATTCATAATATGCATTGGTATTGAAACATACGTATTTTCATTGTCTTGTTTTTATGATTAAATAAAAAGTGCGCGTACTATAAGAAAAAAAAACAATATTGTTATTAAAGATTTTATTGCATACTTGTGTCGTTTTTCCATAAATTTAATTTGTTTGTTTTCAATGTTATTTTTTACAATTTAAATTAAAAATACGCATCCTAGCGTAAAGTAGTTTTGAGAAAATTGGTAGATATAATTTAGGCGAAAAATTTTGATAAATAAAATGTTATTGTACCTTGTGTCCTTTTTCCAAAGGGATAATTTTCTTGTTTTTAATATATTTTCATACGAAGAGTTTATAACAAATTTGTAGATAATTTTCGGTTCAACAACTTTTGCCTTGTAATTTTTAGATCCTTTTTGGGTGAACAACTGTTTTTTATCAATTTTTTTTCGTGCCTTGTGCCGTTTTCCAAAAATTTAATTTTTTTATCTTATAGTTATTTTTTACGATTGAAACAAAAACTACGCGTCCCATCAAAAAATTATTAATGACAAATTTGTAGCTCTTTTTAGGATGAGCAAATTTTGTCAATTCATTTTTTTCATAGTTTGTGTCGTTTATCCCAAAATTAAAATTTTTAATTTGTATTGTTGTTTTTAATTTTGTAATTTTCATTCAAGGAGATAAATTTTTAACTAGAAGAATAAATTTTCAACCAAGAAGGTTAATTTTCTACCAAAAAAGATTAATTTCTAATAAAATTATCAAACAAATATTTGAAATGTTGAAGGAATTTTCAACCCATTAGTTAAATTTTCAACCAACAATATTAATTTTATACCAAAAAAGTTTAATTTTCAACAAAATAGAGGAATTTTTATCGAAATAATTGAAATTTAAACTAAAGAAGATAAATTTTCAACCAAACAAGGAATAATTAAATTTTCAAGTGAAAAAATTAATTTTCACACCAAAAATTTAAACAAAATAGTTAAATTTAAAAAAAGAGGATTCCCAACTAAAATGATGAATCATTAACCAAAAAGAATAATTTCCGAAAAAGGAGTTTTACTTTCTACTAAGTAGTTGAAGTTCCAACCAAAAAAGATGAATTCTCAAATTGTTCCGTCGGAACAATTTTATAATATATTCTCGTTAGATTGTTCAATAAAATGAAATTCAAGTATTTTCAGAACGATAGTTAGGAATAGCCGTTTTGAACATCATAAAAGTTAAATTGTGTACCGAAGTGCTTACTAGAAGCATAAATCCCAAATTTTCAAATTTTATTCCTTTACTGTAATAAGCTGCCTAAGGCATTCGAAGGCACGATTTCGGATAGTATTAAGACCTTCAATGTAATTTGACTGCACTCTTAAGGTCCTAAACCGTTTTGCCTGCCTCGTGTTTTATTGTACACATCTGGCAACCATGACCAAGGGCCTCTCGACCCTTGGGTCTCAACCTCAGGGGTTTTTCCGTTTCGTCAATTTTCGCCAAAGATCGGAAGTGAACCGTCACCTCTAAGGCACTGAGACCGGGTCAAGTCCGAAGCTGTTATATTCATTCGCTGTCGAGCAACTGGCCTATAGAAGTCGGTGCATAGGCAGATGGACATCCTTTAAACCTTCACTTAGTTTATGTACTTGTTAGCGTTCAATTTAAAACTTACAGTTCACGCTATTCTCTGTTCGTATGTTTTTTATATCGGAGATCGATTTTCAGGTTCGCGAACCGAATTCATTTCATTAAGAATAATCGACAATAATATTTTGACAGTAGAAGAGAGGGAACGATCGCGTCACAATAGAGAGATTCTGCTTTCGAATAATCACGAGCTGTTTCATTTCTTTTCATCCCGCTACGTCATCACTTTTCTTCCCTAGGGATGAAAAGAAAACTCGGCTGCATTCGACCATTTTCGCTTCGCTCTACAGGCATTGAAAATCGATCTTTCGATAAAGGTATGATGAAAATGTTATTTAAAATATATGTATATTACACGGAATTCATCAGGGTTTTCTTTTCTCATCGATCTTGTGTGCTACTAAAAGTAGGTGAAGTTCGTCGTAATCACATCACTAATGTGAAAGTGAATTGTGAACTTTGTCCTCATTGTCTCACTAAGTGGAAGTGAACAGTGAAGCTTGAACTTGAACGTTAAACCTGTCGTTATTGTGCCACGAAAGTAAATTGTGAACTTTGTCGTTATTGTGTCACTAAAAGTGGAATTGAACAGTTAATTGAACTTTGAAACTGAACTATGTCATTCGTGTGCAATATCTATCTCGTACAATTAAATAAAAGTGAACTTAATTTCTAGTGCATCTTGCAAATTCTCTCTCGAACGAAATAAAAACAAATCTGAAGTGTCGTATCTCGTGCCTTCGTGCAATTTTGGTGTCACGTATAATTGAACGTGAACCATCAACACTCTACGTAAGCTGATCAAGAATTCTTCAATCCTGATCGTTGCAGCCGCTGCCACAATTATATTCTACATTGTCGGCAACATTTGGCTGACTGGAATTTCATCGAGACTCAACAGCATTCACTGCTCCATAGTCCATCGAAAGGGTAAGCGAGATTTTTGTACCACCAAGTTTCCTTTCTTATTTTTCGTAATTCCCTCATATTCGTGCAAATCTTCCCAATGGCTACAAAGGCTGACGAACTCAAAACTAAAATCACTAATTGCAAAAGAAAAATAACAAATTTCGCGAAATTCATCGATGGTTATTCCGCTCATGGCGATTTATCTACTCTCGAAAAAAGAACAAATGACCTCGATAGGGAATTTGAAGAATTTAATAATTTTTGCACTGAATTAGAAGTGCTTGTGAATGATCCCACCCATGCGAAAGCCCGTACTGATTACAAAGAGAAATTCTATGTTGCATTCGGAAAAGCAAAAGCGTTTCTAAATTAATCTAATGCAAATCAACTACACCTGTCGTCTTCGCGAAACACCGGACACGAAATTCGTACTGATTCTGTCCGAAATAAAAGAAAAAATACTTGCCGCGTGTAAATTTATCGACTTTTAGTGGATCCTATGAGGCCTGGTTGGGATTTCATGATTTATTTAAATCGCTCGTTGACGACGATGTTGACTTGCCCAACATCGAAAAATTATATCACCTCAAAGGCGCTCTTAAAGACGAAGCCGCGGAAATTATCGCCTCTCTAGAACTCTCATCGGAAAACTACATAGTCGCCTGGGAATTGCTCAAAGAGCGCTATGATAATAGAAAAATAATTCGTCAAACTCACGTAAAAGCTCTATTGAATTTACCATACCTGTCGAAAGATTTTCCCGTTCGTTTGCTTGTCGATCAAATTAAAAAACATGTCAGAGCACTTAAGGCGTTGAAAGAACCTATCGACAAATGGGATACTCTCTTGGTCGAAATAATTAAACAAAAAACTAGTTCGTTTATTCGTGAAAAGTGGGAAGATGCCAGCTGTGAGTCAGAAAACCCCACCTATAAGGAATTGATAACCTTTCTTCAACGTCGTGCGCAATTAGAATACACGAAGTCAGGTCAAATTCAGGGAAAATTCCTAAACGTTTCAAATAAAAAAAATTCTCGTTCACAATCTAACTACCGCTCCCAGCAAGTATTCGCAGCTTCAACTGTAACCCCCCCCCCCTTTGTCCACATTGTCAGGGCGAACATCTAGTCTACGGTTGCGAACATTTTTAAAAAAATTTCACCGCAAAAGCGTTTTGAAGTCACAAAAAAGGCAGCCCTTTGCATAAATTGTTTGCGTTCTAATACTATTTTTTGAACGCACACTTTTTGTTGATCCATTTTTTTCCATACCTTGCGTCGTTTTTCCAAAAATTGAATTTTTTCATTGTTAATGTTATTTTTCACGATTAGCACCAAAACTACGCATCCTATCAAAAAATGATTAATAACAAATTTGCAGCTCTTTTTTGGGTAAACAAATTTTGTCTATTTATTCTTTTCGTATCTTGTTTCGTTTGCCTAAAAATTCAATTTTTCTATTTTTAGTGCAGTTTTTTACAAATAAAACAAAAACTACGCGTCCTATCAAAAGGAGAGATCTAACAAATTTGTAGGTCTTTTTAGAATACATAATTTTGTTCCATTCATCTTTTTCGTATATTGTACAGTTTGACAGAAAAAGGAATTTTTTATTATTTTTTGTGCGGTCAAAATCTGAATTTTCGATTTTTCAAATAATTCAAAAATTTGTTGTGATAATCTTATAGTGTGTTCAAAATGCAACGTTTTTCTTTCTTAGACATTTTTCCATATCGTGCGTTGTTTGACTTAAAATTTTTATTTTCGTTTGTTTTTTGGAATTTTGTAAATGCTATAACTCCGGTATTTTTTTTATCAAAAAAAGTTATGAGGGTAAATTTTTCGTCTTTTTGAGTACTATTGATAACTATGTATAGAATTTTCAAATCTTAAAAAAAAGTGGTCCCAAAAATTTTGAAAATGTGCTCACTTTTTGAATTTTTATCCAAAATGGCGGGCTAACGAATTTGACCTTCATTTTAGGACACTTGAAGAGGATACTAAAGCCTAATCCAATCTGTCAATTCTTTCCAAATTTATCGTGCTAACAGTCTAAAAATCTACAGATACACAGACAAATTCGTAAAAATCGATTTTTCGGATTCAGGGGTTCCCAAAACGTGGACATTTGTCAAAAACGGGGTGGGGGCGTCAAATTTTATACAAGTCCTTCTTATATACCTTCTCTGATTAGAATGTAAAAAACTCAAAATAGATTATTAATATTTACCATACATATTCCTTAAGGCATTTGTAGATAACATAAAGTCAGTTGGACTCGTAGTAAAGGGTGAAACTACCCTTGAATTCAGCAAAACTCCCCCGAAAGATGGTTTTTAGCGTTTATTTTGGAAACGGTGCATCGGAAAAAAATGATTTTTAACAGAAAAATAGTTCTTCCAATTTACAATAAGAATGATAGTATGAATTTTTCCTCTGCGGGTCATGCCTTCTGAGAGATCATCCCTCAAAGTAGGGGGTGAGTTTCACTTCGCGAGTGGCACGCCCCTTCCATGGTTCATATAAGATGGTTTTTCGAGAAAAATGAATAAGACTTAAATTGTAGAACGAAAAATTCCGTACAATATTAGTTATATACACTTTTGTCGAGAAACGATCCCATTTCGAGATATGAGCTACGGAAGGAGCGTGCTACCCGCGAAGTGAAACTCACCCCCTACTTTGAGGGTTGGTTAATCAGAAGATATGACCCGCAGAGGAAGAATTCATACCATCATTCTTATTGTAACTTGTAAGAATTATTTGTCTGTAAAAAATCATTTTTTTCCGATGCATCGTTTCCAAAATAAGCGCCAAAAACCACTTTTTGGGGGTGTATTGCTCGATTTAAGGGTGGTTTAACCCTTCATTTCGAGTCCACCTTATTTTATGTTATCTACCAATGCCTTCAGAAATTGTGTGGCATATATTAATCATTTATTTTAAGTTTTTTTTTTTGTTAAAAAGTTTTAACAAATTTGGCCGCCATTTTGAATTTTTTTACCCTTAAATCTTAAATCAGCGACCCTTATATACATATACACACTATTTTCGTGGCTTTAGGACTTCATTTGTTCAAGTTATTCAACTTTAAAATAGAATTTTCGAAATTCTTTGAACAATTAGCGACGATATCTTTTTTTTTAACTTTTCATTACACATCTTTAGCAAGATAATGCAAAAGGTTTCATTCAAATCCGTGGAACGCCGCCGGGTTTCCAAATTTAAACCTTAGTTGACTCCTCTATATACATTTTGTGTTTTATTACAACCAGCATAATCGTTCGCCCGGCAGAAAACAAAACACACAGTCAAACTGGCAACCGCTAAGTGGGGATAACACGTGATACGACAAAATGAATGCGCATATGTGCAGGGTTGCGAGCAGGGTTTGTGTGCTTGGAAAACACTAGCGATCTCTTGGAGATTACTCGTCCCACTTAGTGATGGACGTTTACCACCTTGCTCGTGCTCGAGCATGAGCAGGACCGAGCATGCTCGGTCATGACCGAGCAGAGCGAGCAAGAGCTGTCATTGTTTAATTTTAAGCAAAGACAACGTGTTTCAACTATAACAAGTAATTAATTAATTTTCGGTGAAATTTATTCAGAATAGAATGAGTCACTAAACCCACAGGTTAATAAGACGTAGATTCACGTCGTCCTGTGGATGTAGGAGAAACGAGAAATTATCTGCTACATCCTCGGTGGCGTAATTGGTTAACGCTCCATTCATGGATAGTGGCGTTCCCGGTTCAAATCCGGGCTGAGGCAGATTTTTTCTCGTTTCACCAGAAAAATTATTTGACCAGTAGATCGCAATGTATAACATCAGAAAATTAATTAATTACCGTGGTCGACAAAATACCATTTCCCATGAAAATTATTCAGATTCGGTGAATTTTATTCATACTAGAATGAGTCACTAAACCCACAGGTTAATTAGACGTAGATTCACGTCGTCCTGTGGATGTAGGAGAAACGAGAAATTATCTGCTACAGCCTCGGTGGCGTAATTGGTTAACGCTCCACTCATGGATATGGGCGTTCCCGGTTCAAATCCGGGCTGAGGCAGATTTTTTCTCGTTTCACCAGAAAAATTATTTGACCAGTAGATCGCAATGTATAACATCAGAAAATTAATTAATTAATTACCGTGGTCGACAAAATACCATCTTCCATGAAAATTATTCAGATTCGGTGAAATTTATTCAGACTAGAATGAGTCACTAAACCCACAGGTTAATTAGACGTAGATTCACGTCGCCCTGTGGATGTAGGAGAAACCAGAAATTATCTGCTACAGCCTCGGTGGCGTAATTGGTTAACGCTCCACTCATGGATAGTGACGTTCCCGGTTCAAATCCGGGCTGAGGCAGATTTTTTCTCGTTTCACCAGAAAAATTATTTGACCAGTAGATCGCAATGCTTAACATCAGAAAATTAATTAATTAATTACCCTGATCGACAAAATACCATCTTCCATGAAAATTATTCAGATTCGGTGAAATTTATTCAGACTAGAATGAGTCACTAAACCCACAGGTTAATTAGACGTAGATTCACGTCGTCCTGTGGATGTAGGAGAAACCAGAAATTATCTGCTACAGCCTCGGTGGCGTAATTGGTTAACGCTCCACTCATGGATAGTGGCGTTCCCGGTTCAAATCCGGGCTGAGGCAGATTTTTTCTCGTTTCACCAGAAAAATTATTTGACCAGTAGATCGCAATGCTTAACATCAGAAAATTAATTAATTAATTACCCTGGTCGACAAAATACCATCTTCCATGCAAATTATTCAGATTCGGTGAAATTTATTCAGACTAGAATGAGTCACTAAACCCACAGGTTAATTAGACGTAGATTCACGTCGTCCTGTGGATGTAGGAGAAACGAGAAATTATCTGCTACAGCCTCGGTGGTGTAATTGGTTAACGCTCCACTCATGGATAGTGGCGTTCCCGGTTTAAATCCGGGCTGAGGCAAATTTTTTCTCGATTCACCAGAAAAATTATTTGACCAGTAGATCGCAATGTTTAACATCAGAAAATTAATTAATTAATTACCCTGGACGACAAAATACCATCTTCCATGACAAATATAACAAGTAATTGAAGTAAGAATTTGAGGCATCTATTTCATTCGTATATATTTTTCAGCTCTTAGAAATGTATTTAATAATAAAATAAAGAAAGAAATGCCTCTCTAACTGCTAGTAGCAGACGATAATTCAGGTAAAATTTTGGAATTTCGGCGGGCTATTTGAAAAAATGTCTCAAAATATGTGGTTTATTTGATGAAAATGAAGTAAATGTTGGAATTTGAAAGTTAATTATGAGATATTATGGCATCTTATACTTCGTGGTAAATAAATTAAGTGCAGGAAATATGAATTTTCAAGTGCAGTCTGAAAATGATCTAGAAGAAAATTAGCTTTTATAAATTAAACATTTTGGAATGTGCTTTATTGTATAAAATTAATATTTATAGAATTATTATATTATAATATAATAATAATAATTATTATTATTATATACAATTATTATCATTAGTCAGGTTCTGAAGTTTAACAACTCTAATAAAAAATGTATAACGGTTAAACCACTTTTTCATTTACTTGTTCCTTCAATTAATTTCCTTTGTTGTTGAAAACATTCCCATATTGTTTAATAGACCAGTGGAATTAGACATAAAAATCGATTCAATTAACACAAATTCCGAAGGTCTTCAACAAAATTATATAGTTGTTTTTTGATATGTTGAACATAAAATACAATTTTGCAAAACGTGATTAGGTCGGCAATTTATTTTATAAAATTAATTTGCAAAATTTGCCCTCCATTGCTCCACAGCGAAAAATCTCAACGGCGAGAAATTTATAATATATGATTCTCTTGACGATGATGATTACACACCAAAATCAGGCAGAATATTAGTCTTTACAACACGTGAAAATTTGAGATTGCTTTTTAAATCTGAGATTTGGTTT
>CAKNYM010048154.1:110190-146511 GCA_932195095.1 Andricus curvator | reverse complement strand
TTGGAAAAGGAAGATCCGGATAGTTTATGGAAAGTACCGCCAGGCCATTCTTTCTTTTAGGGCTGTACCACTGCGCTTATCACACAGAAAAAAAATTCACAGAAAAATTTACCTAAAGGATCTTTACAAAAAGTTATTATTGAATCCATTTTAAATGGCATACGGAAAATCGTATGAATATTAAATTTTTTCAACATAAATTCAATAGTTTTCGAAATTTGACCAAAAAAAGGAAGAACAAAAGTATTGAAAGAACTACATTCTCTCAACTCCTTCTGATTATCTGTAGATAAAACGTTACTTCGTTTTTGATTTTTTGAATTCTAATTGTGATATGTTGCTCAATTAACTTTTGTGGGTAATGATTAAGAAAAAGGATATTCCTCACAATATTCAAATTTTCTTTGTGAAATGAAATGTGGGACAAACCTAGAGCTCTGTCAACTAAGTTTTTAATTGCTGCAATTTTGTTTTGAAAAGGATGAGCCGAAAAGAAATTTCAAATTCTACGTGAATATATACTTTTCCTATACCAATTGGTGATAATATTACCATCCTGACCTTTAATTACTTCTATGTCCAAAAAACTGATTTTATTATTTTTCTCTATTTCATGGGTGAATTGAAGTTTTGGATGCAAACTGTTAACAAAACTGTTAAAATTGAAACTGGCTGCAACTTTGCTAGATGAATACATAATAAGGTCTCATCAACATACTGAAAGTGAAAGGGCAAAACAAAATCTAGTTTTTTTGCAAGAAAAGACCTGAAAATCTTCCATAACTATTTCTGCTAAAACCGGAGAAATGACTGAACCTACACGGAGAAAAATAGATATTAAAGAAGACTATCTAGATATTACTAGTTAATATCTTAGCGATTTAGCTATGGGACAGAAATTTAGATATTGAAGTAGAGCATCCATAGATATTAAAAAGAAGATTTTACCTGACAATATCCAAGATTTTAAAGGGCAGAATCTAAGATATGCAAGAAATATTTTTCAATTATGCAAAAATTACTTGTAAAGCATGCCAATTTCTATAAAATCCAGAAAAATTTTAGATCGCAGTCCTCTGTTTTTGATGTCCGAATCCTTGAGCATTGGTAATAATACGCTGTTCAATGCTAACATAAGTGATGCCTGTAGCGCCAAGTCCTAATTTTCTTTAAAAAATTATGATATCCATGTCCAAAAACACTTAATCCATTTTCCGCCAAAATTTTTAACGCAATATATAATCGAAAAACCACAACACACACGAGGATTGCTCAAGATACGAACAAAGTGGTGTTAAAATCTTTTGACACCACGCCAAACGTCCACGACATTGCTCCGTTGAAATTTCGCTTTTCTAATATCTTAGATATTAACGGTTAATATCACACATTTTATTCTTTCAATATAAACAGAAATTGCCCTTTGATATCTTGTATATTGAATAGAAGATATTAGATATTATACCGTAATCTCTATATATTATGGTTTAATATCAAAGTTTTTAATATCTACTTTTAAAAATCTATTTGTGTCCGTGTATGGGAGTACCAAACTTTTGCTTATAAAAAGATCCATTGAATCTGAAATGAGTTGAGTTCCTAATAAAAACTATCCCTTTGATAAAATCTTTTTGAATGAATCGAGAACGTGTTTTTATATTGTCCCATCTATTTAAAATTGCCTGCTAAACTAATTCAAGGGGTAGACTCGCAAACATTGCAACAACATCCAAAGAAATCATTACATGGTCATCAGGAACAGTTTTTTGAATAATATTTTTTGGAATTCCCAGCTATTTTTAATATTTTATTTTGAAGTTTTAATGGAGTGTTTAAGTATCAAATTGAAGATTTGTTTTAAAAATTTCGTGGGAGTGTTAATAGTTGACATAACTATTCTCAAAATAGCCATCTTTATGAATCTTTTTCAAACCATAACATCTTGCAAGAACTGTGTCTTTGGTATTTATATCAGTCCATCTTATATCTTTTCCTAAAAGTCCTTTCTTTCTCCAATTGTCTAGAATCTTGAAAGTGTATCTTCGTAATTGTTTTAACGGATTTTCATTCAATAAATCAAAGTTATCAGGATTGAAAAGTAAGTCCTCCATATCCCTAATATAATCTGATTTCTTTATACAAACTGTAATATTGCCTTTATCAGCATGCAAGCAAATTATATCAGGGTTGTTTTGAAGGAAACCTTTCGTTATAATGAATCCTTCAGAAATGTTACAATCAATACTACTAATGTGCAAACAATTCTAATAAACAAAGCTCTTTGACAAGTGTAAAAAAACATTATTATTATTGAATTATTTATTATTAAATTGAAGTTTTGAATGAAAACTGTTGAAAGCATCAATAACGGATTTTCATTCAATAAAGCAAAGTTATCACGATTGGAAAGTAAACCCTCCATATCCCTAATATAATCTGATTTCTTCATACAAACTGTAATATTGCCTTTATTAGCATTCAAGCAAATTATATCAGGGTTGTTTTGAAGGAAACCTTTCGTTATCATGAATCCTTCAGAAATGTTACGATCAATACTACTAATGTGCAAACAATTCTAATAAACAAAGCTCTTTGACAAGTGTAAAAAAACATTATTACTATTGAATTATTTATTATTAAATTGAAATTTTGAATGAAAACTGTTGAAACCTTTGCTAGAGGAACACATAGTAAGGTGTCATCAACATACTGAAAGTAAAAGGGCAAAACAAAATCCAGCTTCTTGAAAGCAAAGACCTCCAAATCTTCCATAACTATTTCTGCTAAAATCGGAGAAATCACTGAACCTATGGGAGTACCAAACTTTTGCCTATAAAAAGATCCACTGAATTTGAAATGAGTTGAGTTCATAATAAAAACTATCCCTTTGAATCATGACATGGTCATCAGGAACAGTTTTTTGAATAATAATTTTTTGGAATTCCCAGCTATTTTTAATATTGTGTTTTGAAGTTGTAATGGAGTCTTTAAGTATCAAATTGCAGATTTGTTCTAAAAATTTCGTGGAAGTGTAAATAGTTGGAATGATGTAATCTCAAAAGATAGCCATCTTTATTCTTTATGAATCTTCCTCAAAGCATAACATCTTGCAAGAACTGTGTCTTTGGTATTTATATCAGTCGATCTTATATCTTTTCCTAAAAGTCCTTTCTTTCTCCAATTTTCTAGAATCTTGGAAGTGTCTTTCCTTAATTTTTTTAACGGATTTTCATTCAATAAATCAAAGTTATCACGATTGGAAAGTAAATCCTCCATATACCTAATATAATCTGATTTCTTTATACAAACTGTAGTATTGCCTTTATTAGCATTCAAGCAAATTATATCAGGGTTGTTTTGAAGGAAACCTTTCGTTATCATGAAACCTTCAGAAATTTTACGATCAATACTACTAATGTGCAAACAATTCTTATCAACAAAGCTCTTTGACAAGTGTAAAACCTTATTTCGGAAATGTTGCTGATCTAATATTGGAATGTTGTGTATACTTGATTCAACATCTTTGACTATTGCCATCATTTGTTTCGATTCACTTTTTATCATATGGTTACTAAAACCTTTACCTAATCTGAGAATATTTGTAACTGAATCAGGAATTTGAATATCTGTCAAATTTACAAACCAAGGATCGCTATCTTCTTCAAAAATCTGGTGGAAATTTAAATTTTGCTCTTGAACATTAGTTTGTTGATCAATCAAAATGGAAAGTTTGTTCTCATGTTTTTTATCATTGTTTGGAAAACTTCGATTAAGGAAAATCTAATGTTTTAAAAGAGCAATGATTTTATCTTGTAAACATACTTCTAATTCACTTCTAATTCTGGGAATGCTTACTTTTAAAAAGTTAACATGATTTGAAACATCCTTGATCAGTAAATTCAGCATTGAGAGCTTGAAATTATTTAAATTATGTTCAAATTGTCTATTGTCATACTTTTTTACTGTTTGTAAAGATCCTTTAGATAAATTTGAAAAAGGTGACTTATTGATACTAGGATGGAGGAACACAAAAGTGATGTTCGTTTGGGACGTTGTTATAAGAGTTTTTGTTGATGTTGACCATGAATTTTACTGGGATAATGTTTAAATTTTACATAGTGAAAGTAATCAGAGAAAGAGAGAATTCATGGAAATGCTTTATATTAAAAAACAAAATAAGTTGTCTATTAATTTGAAAACTGATTTAGATAAATTAAACAAAAGTTATTCTAGTATGATTAATTACATTTAGCAATAGGTTTTCATGAATCTTGACTTTCTCCTATTTCTTGTTTGATTATAACGGATTTTCCTTTTGAATCATACTTAGATTCCAGGTAGTGATGCATGTCGATCATTTTTGGACAAAATCGGGATTTGCTTAAAACATAGTTGATGGAACTGAAATGTAATGGAGATCAAGAATTTGTAATGAAAAAAGTCGATCGATGTGATGAGTATGGTGCTCAAGGTTTCAATTTAATCTGATGAGATTTTGGAAAAATTTGAAAATGATCGACATGCATCACTGATCCCAGGTAACGAGGAGAGAGCGTCGTTGTTTCTTCGCTGTTCCCACGTGCTCTAATTTTTCTTACCTTGATAAGGGTGCTGTATGAGCACCGAATGGAATTGCAATAGGATCATTTTGTGGTGGTTGTCCAAATTTGCTAGTTGGATTGTTTTATTTTCAGGCATTCTATACATCAACTTGAGTATTGGACCTTAAATAAGATTTTGAAATTGATTTTAATCTAACTTAAAATTCTTAAATATCAATAAATCAGTTCAGCATTCGACCGAATGACCATTCACCCCCAAGAACTAGAAGTTAAAAAGAAAAGTTGAAACCATCCTGGAAGAACATTGTAGATCTTGGAAATGTTGGAAAAGGAAGATCCGGATGAGAATTCACGTCCGTCGACACGTCGTTGGTCGGACCAGGAGGGGGTGGTGGGTGGTGGTTGGTGGTTGGGGGAAAGGGAGGCGACGGCCTCATCCTACTCGCGCCCTCGCTGGGCGCTATAGTAACAACACGGGGAAACATAGGGAAATCAATATGGCTTCCGTTGCCCTCTTCTACTCTCTCACTTGTCCCTCCAGAGAGAGACTGCTTCTGTCTCGATCCCTCTCCCTCTTCCTCTGCTTTCTCCCTCGGTCCTTCTCCCTCCGACGCTGGGGGCCTTGCACTGTCTCACTCCCGGCCTCGCTCGGACGGGTGAACCCATTATGAGGGGGTGTTACTCCGGGCCAATCCCCAACCACCCGAACCAGAGAGGAGAGTGCGAGAAGGGCGCATGTGCGTTGCTAGGGCTGCTCTTGGCGAGGACGCGCGAATCTACCCTGTACTACGCGCCGTACGATAAAAAAAAAAAGTGAAAGAGTGCAGACGCGATTAGGAGAAAACCTTGAACTGCTTAACAACTTTAGTTAATTTCTTTTCTTTTTATTTAAAGGAAGACAAGCGTTTCCAGCTTTATTGGTGGAATAGCGATGATCAACGTTTGGTTTATAGTTTTGAAATAAAAATTGATAGTTTTATGTAATCGTAAAGAAGATTTTTTTTAATTGGCTTTAGGGTCTAGAATTTTTTGTTTCGGTTTTCATTCTTCTTTTTCATTCTGGTGTCAATAGTTTTTTTCAAATAATATAATTGCCTTGAGACATTGTCTTAATGACGAGTCCAGTGAGTTAGCCCAAAACAAAACAGGTAAAAAGAAAAATGGCAAACACAACAAAAAATTCTAGACCCAAAGGACAATTTTAAAAAATCTTCTTTAAAATTCGGCCGTCCTAATGACGAAAGTTAGCAACTGCATTTGGAGTCAATGATTTCAAAGCTTTCGCAAAGATTTAAATGATTTTACAAAGATCTCAACGTTTACAAATGATTTTAGAATATTTCGAAAAGATTTCAGAAAGATTTCACAAAGGTTTCAAAAATTCCAGGAAGTTTCACAAATTTCACGAAGATTCAAAGATTTCAGAGATGCCACAGAAAATTCATAACGAATTCGCAGGGATTTCAAAGATTTTAAAACATTTCACAAGATTTCAGAATATTTTGCAAGGATTTCAAAAGATTTCAAAGTATTTAAAAAGATTTAAATTTCAATGATTTTAGAAAGATTTCACGAAGATTTCACAAAGATTTCAAATATTCCAAAGGGTTTCAAAAATTTCGCAATATTTTAAATATTTCAAAATTTTAACAATCGATTCAAGGATTTCACAATATGCGCAAGATTTCAAGGATTTCTGAAATATTTCAAACATTTCAAAAACATTTTGAAGTTGTCACACAGAATTCATAAAGATTTCACACGACAACATTTTTGAAAGATTTCACAAAGGTTTCAAATGTTTCAAAAGGTTTGAAAAATATCACAAATATTTCAAAGATTTCACGAATATTTCAAATAGAAGATTTCAAACATTTCAAAAGCATTTCAAATATTGCAAAATATTTCACAAATATTTTAAATATTCCAAAAGATTTCAAAGTTTTCACAAATATCCCAAAGATTTCAAAAGATTTCAGACATCTTAAAAGCATTTTAAATATTCTAAAAGATTTCAAAGATTTCACAAATATCCCAAAAATTTCAAAAGATTTCAGACATCTAAAAGGAATTTCAAAGATTCCAAAAGATTTCACGAATATTTTAAATATTCTGAAAGATTTAAAAGATTTCACAAATATCCCAAAGATTTCAAAAGATTTCAGACATCTTAAACGCATTTCAAAGCTTTCAAAATATTTCACAAAGATTTTGAATATTCCAAAGGGTTTCAAATATTTTACAAAGATTTCAAATATTCCAAAGGGCTTCAAATATTTCAAAAACATTTCAAGGATTTCCAAAGATTTCACAAAGATTTAAAAAATTCCAAAAAGGTTAACAAATTTCACAAATATTTCCATAATTTCACAAAGATTTCAGAGATGTCACAGACAATTCATAAAGATTTCGCAAGGATTTCAAAAGACTTCACAAGATTTCAGAATATTTTGCAAAGATTTCCAAAGATTTCCAATGATTTCAAAGTATTTACAAATACTTAAATTTTAATGATTCCAGAAAGACTTCATACGGATTTCACAAAGGTTTCAAATATTCCAAAGAGTTTCGAAGATTTCAAAAAATTTCACAATATTATGAATATTTGATAAGATTCCAAAAATTTCACAATAGTTTCAAAGATTCAAAAAGATTTCAGAACATGCGCAAAGATTTCAAGGACTTCCGCAAAATTTCAAATATTTCGAAAATTTCACAAAGATTTCAGGGATTTCAAAGTTGTCACATAGAATTCATAAAGATTTCACGTGAAAAAAATGTTTGAATATATTTCAAATGTTCTAAAAGATTTCAAAGATTTCACAAATATTTCAAATATTCCAAAAGATTTCACAAATTTTCTTGAAGGTTTTAAAGATTTCACAAAGATCTCAAAGATTTCAGAAGATTTCAAACATTTTAAAAGCATTTCAAAGATTGTAAAAGATATCACAAATATTTTAAATATTCCAAACCATTTCAAAGATTTCACAAATATCTCAAAGATTTCAGAAGATTTCAAAGATTTCAAATATTTCAAAGATTCCAAAAGATTTCACAAATATTTTTAATATTCCAAAAGGTTTCAAAGATTTCAAAAGACTTCAAACATTTCAAAGCTTTCAACAGATTTCACCAATATTTTAAATATTACAAAAGGTTTCAAAGATTTCACAAATATTTCAAGATTTCAAACATTTTAAACAAATTTCAAAAATTGCAAAAGATTTCACAAATATTTCAAACATTCCAAAAAGCTTCGAAGATTTTCCAAAGATTTCCAATATTTCGAAGGGTTGCAAAAGTTTCACAAAAATTTCAAAGATTAAACAAAATTTTAAGATTTTCAATATTTCAAAAGATTTCAAAGATTTCATAATAAGTTAAAAGATTTCAAAAAAATTTCGATTATTTCAAAATTTTCACAAAGATTTAAATGATTTTACAAAGATCTCAAAGAGTACAGAAAGGTCCCATGAAAATTTCACAAAAATTGCAAATATTTCAAAAGGTTTCAAAGATTTCACAAATATTTCAAATATTCTGAAAGATTTCGAAGATTTTACAAATATTTCAAATTTTCTTAAAGGTTTTAAAGATTTCACAAAGATTTTAAAGATTTCAAAAGATTTCAAACATTTTAAAAGCATTTCAAAGATTCCAAAAGATTTCACAAATATTTTAAATATTCCAAAACATTTCAAAGATTTCACAAATATCTCAAAGATTTCAGAAGATTTCAAACATTTCAAAAGCATTTTTAATATTCCAAAAGGTTTCAAAGATTTCAAAAGACTTCAGACATTTCAAAAACATTTCAAAGCTTTCAAAAACATCTCAAAGCTTTCAAAAGATTTCACAAAGATTTCAAATATTCCAAAGGGTTTCAAATATTTCAAAAACATTTCCAAGATTTAAGAAGATTTCACCAATATTTTAAATATTCCAAAAGGTTTCAATGATTTCGAAAATATTTCAAGATTTCAAACATTTTAAATACATTTCAAAAATTGCAAAAGATTTCACAAATATTTCAAACATTCCAAAAGGTTTCGAGGATTTCCCAAAGGTTTCAAATATTTCAAAGCGTTGCAAATATTTCACAAAAATTTGAAAGATTAAACAAAATATTAAGATTTTTAATATTTCGAAAGATTTCAAAGATTTCATAATAAGTTGAAAGATTTCAAAAAAATTTCGATTATTTCAAAAAGATTGCAAATATTTCAAACGGTTTCAAAGATTTCACAAATATTTCAAAAATTCCAAACGGTATTAACAATTTCGCAAAGATTTCACATATATTTCAAAGATTTCAAACATTCCAAAGATTTTGAAAGATTTCACAGACATTACAGAAAGAGTTAGCAAAAAGTTCTAAAAGATTTCCATTTCACAAAGATTTCAATGATCTTAGAACGATTTCAAAACATTTCAAAAAGATTTCAAAGATTTGAGGAAGGTTTCAAATATTTCAAAAAGATTTCAAAGATTTCACGAAGATTTCCAATATTCCAAAAGGTTTCAAATATTTCAGAAGTATTCCAAAGATTCCAAAAGATTTCACAAATATTATTATTATTCCGAAAGGTTTCTAAGATTTCAAAAGACTTCAAACATTTCAAAAACATTTCAAAGCTTTCAAAAGATTTCACAAAGATTTCAAATATTCCAAAGGGTTTCAAATATTTCAAAAACATTTCCAAGATTTCAACAGATTTCACCAATATTTTAAATATTCCAAAAGGTTTCAAAGATTTCAAAAATATTTCAAGATTTCAAACATTTTAAAAACATTTGAAAAATTGCAAAAAATTTCACAAATATTTCAAACATTCCAAAAGGCTTCGAAGATTTTCCAAAGATTTCAAATATTTCGAAGGGTTGCAAATGTTTCGCAAAAATTTGAAAGATTAAACAAAATTTTAAGATTTTAAATATTTCAAAAGATTTCAAAGATTTCATAATAAGTTGAAAGATTTCAAAAGAATTTCGATTATTTCAAATTTTTCACAAAGATTTAAATGATTTTACAAAAATCTCAAAGCGTACAGAAAGGTCCCATGAAAATTTCACAAAAATTGCAAATATTTCAAAAGGTTTCAAAGATTTCACAAATATTCCAGAGGGTTTTAAAGATTCCGTAAAGATTTCACATATATTTCATAGATTTCAAACATTTCAAAGATTTCAAAAGATTTCACAAAGATTTCACGAAGATTTCCAATATTTCATAAGGTTTCAAAGATTTCACAACGATTTCAAAACATTTAAAAAAGATTTCAAAAATTTGAGAAAGGTGACAAACATTTGGAAGATTTCAAAAGATTTCATGAAGATTTTCCAATATTCTAAAAGTTTAAAAAGATTTCACAAATATTCCAAAAGGTTTCAAAGATTTCACAAATATTCCAAAAGGTTTCAAAGATTTCGAAAGATTTCAGGAGAATAC
The DNA here is from genome assembly GCA_932195095.1 of Andricus curvator. Lineage (NCBI taxonomy): Eukaryota > Metazoa > Arthropoda > Insecta > Hymenoptera > Cynipidae > Andricus > Andricus curvator. Next base: position 136,497 of record CAKNYM010048154.1, on the reverse strand, counting down.
AAAAATTTCGCAAAGATTTCAAAGATTGCAAAAATTTTAAAATCTTTCAAAAGTCTTCCAATGATTTCAAATATTTCATAAAGATTTCAATGACTTTACAAAGATCTTAAAGATTACAGAAAGAGTGAAAAAAAGTTCAAAAAGATTTCCATTTCAAAAAGATTTTAGTGATTCCACAACGATTTCAAAACATTTAAAAAAGATTTCAAAAATTTGAGAAAGGTGACAAACATTTGGAAGATTTCAAAAGATTTCATGAAGATTTCCAATATTTTAAAAGGTTAAAAAGATTTCACAAATATTCCAAAAGGTTTCAAAGATTTCAAAAATATCCCAAAAGGTTTCCAAGATTTTTAAGATTTCAGAAGATTACAAAAATTTCGCAAAGATTTCAAAGTTTTTACAAAGATTTCACAAACAAAAATTATAAAACCTAAGGCAAATTAAACAAACTCTTGCTTACAGTTAAGATACTTTAGTCAATTAAAACCGATATCATTCGAAAAACCATTATGTAAATTAAATAAAAGTATTAAAATAATTATTTATTACTGAATAGAAAAATTGTGAATAATTGAAACTTATTTTTATTGCAAAAAGAGTTGGGTCTAAAATATGGATGATATTCAAACAGTCGGAAAAACGTTTCTTTGATTCGAAGAAAATTTCTTGGTATCAAAAAAAATTTTTTATTGGCTCTCAGTCAAAGAAAAGTTTCTTTGATTCAAAAAATTTTATTTGGATCAAAGAAATGGTTTTTTGTTGCAATGAAAATTTTTCTTTAATTTAAAATGAGTTTCTTTAATTTAAAGTTATTTTTTATTTTGAATAAAGAAATTGTATTAAAGAAATGGTTTTTTTTTTAATTCAAGACAAATATTTTTCTACGAGAACACTCGATGAAGTTTTAATGAGACGAAAATTGTAAACTTGATTTTTGATTCCATAATCAGTTGACCCTTCTATTTTTTCAAAATGTCCATGTATTGCATTTTTTTGTCATTTTAATAAATACTCTCCAACAAATATTGCATGCTGCACTAGGAATACAAAATTTCTGCAAACAAAAAACAATAGACTCACCTTTAAAAAAAAATTGATTAAAATTGATATATTTCAACCTACTGCTTCATTAAAAAAAAAACAACAAAAAAAACAACAAAATGTTGTTTCATATTATTATTAATATACTGCATCAATTTTATAATCCTCCTATAATATTTTCTTCAGATATATATTATGAATACACTATGGTTATTTTTTTTTCAGAAAAAGCAATATGAAATTGCAAAAAAACCAGGATCATAATTCAAAATTTAAAAAAATTTCCCTCTTTTCACTGACGAGAAAAAAGGAAAGTTCCAGAAGATTCGTAGTCGGTAAGGAAGTATACGAGTATTAACCCTCAGTAGATAATTACCAGAGGAAGGTAACTTGCTCTCGCAAGATATCATAAAATCAGAATATCTTATATTTACCTACAGAAGGAAACAATTTTATTAATTATAAATTATTAATTAAATTGAACAATATCTCACTTACAGCCAATTTTTTAAACAATTGAAAATTTCCTAAACAATAAAAAAATATTTTATAAGTTAATAAAAATATATGACACATCGATTGTTTGAAAGCTGGAAAAAAAATTTCGTAAACAATTAATTTCAATATATAGCAAAACTCATTTTTCTAATTAGGGTGTAGTTTTTAATAATTATATATTTTCACATGCAAATTTCCAAAAGTGACATTTTTCCAAATGTTAATTAATTTTGAATTTCAGATTAAAATAATTGAATTTCAAAAATCGTGATGCACAATTTGAAAATAGATTATTTTTAACAACTTAGTTTCAAGATCCTAATGTGAGAATGCTTCCATTTTTAAACAAAGTTTGGAATTGTTGAATTTGAAACTTCAAGTTTGAATTCCTTGATTTCGAGAATTTCGAATGAAAAATCATGTAATTAAACTTCAAAGGTTCTAAATATTTGAAATTCTTCAATTTTAAACGGTGAAAATGAAAGTGGTTTTTCATTGACAGAAATCACATTTTTTAGTGAAAAAAATAGATTTATTTATTAATAAAATTTATTAATATATTTATCATCTTAAAAATGTCTATAATTTCAATTTAAAATTATTTTTTTAAATGCCCAGTTCTAAAACAGTTTAATTTTTGAAGCCTTGAAACTAAAGTTTTTGGCTTCAAAAGCTTAAATTTGAAAATATTTTGTTCGAAATTTTGTATTCTTTGGAATTTTCCAAATTTAAAATTTCACAATCTTATTTAAAATTAAAATATTAAAAATCTCACACAAAATTTCACATTAAAAGCCTTTATAGTTAATTTTATATTTAATATTTTTTTATTTAAATATTATGTATTGTCTAAATTCAATTTTATTCTTTTTTAAATCTAATAACTTCAGATTTAAGTATTCTGAAACGTTCGGTTTGAAGTTTAAATGTACAGAATTTTCTCTTTTTTTTAATTCTTAAAAATCGTAGAATATCGAATTGAAACGCTTGCGATAGTTGTACAATTCTCAGTTTAAAGGATTTCGAATTAAATGTCTCAAGAATAAATTGAAACCCATGAAATATTAAATTAAAAAATTATTTTGAATTAAATTTAAAAATTAAAATTAATTTTAATTATATTTAAAAATTAATTTAAAAAATTTAAATTAATTTTGATTAAATTAAAAAATTTAAGTTCATTTCATCAAAAAATTAATTGTTTTGTATTTGAAAATGTTCCAAAATATTAAACCTTTTAAACTCAATTAAAAAAAAAAAAATTGGAATGAAAGGCATTGAATTGTCCAATTTCAAACATTTGAATTATAGACATAATATAGAAATTTTATTTTGTATTATTTTGTTTTAATTGTTGAAGATTTAAAAAAATGAATCATAGAAAATTGAAAAATATTTGATTGAAAATTTTCAACAATGATTTTTTAATAACTGATGTTTTTCACAATTATTTTAATTTTACAGTGATTAAAATAGCTTCAAAAATGAAAGAAAAAATTCTTTGATAATAATATTTGATTATTGTGCTTTTAATTAATAAATAATATTCAATCAAAAACAATTTTTTTTATTGTTTAAATTCAGGAATTTTATAATTTGGGAATATTCTCGTTCGGATATTTTATTGTTTGGCAAATTTCTGTCGGGAATTTTCGAAATCATTAACATTATAAGCCGTTTGGAAATTTTATTATTCGTAAATTTTCCAATTCGGAATTTTTTTATGGGATGACCGAAAAATCTCGAAAAATAAAATTCCCGAATCTGTAAAATTCCCAAATTGGAAAATTCCCCAAAAATAAAATTTCCGTAATTATAAAATTACATAAGTAGAAAACTCCCGAATTGGAAAATTCCTGAATAATCAAATTTGTTTACAGTTTACAATATTACCGAATTGGATCCCGTAATAAAATTTCCAAATTATAAAATATCCGAAATAGAAAATTCCTGAATTTGAATAATTCAAAAAAATTGTTTTTTTTTTCAAAGTAAATGTTATTTATTAAAAATACAATAATAAAATATTTTTATCAAAGAACATTTTTTTTCAGGTTTAAATTTTTTAAAATTATTTCTTGACTTTAAAATAACAATAATTCTATTAAAATTATATAAAAAAATAAATTTAAAAACACGTGCGCCTCAAAAGAAAAAAATATTCTCCCTAAATTTTCTCCGAAACTTGTAACATTTTTCAAACAAACTCTTCAGAATTCAATTCAGTACTAATAAATTATCTTGAAATTTGTTCTTAATTTTTTTTAAATTTAATTCTTCAGCACGTTTTTTGTACTTTTCTAAAAATATTGCACATTTTCAACCAAAATTTGTTATCTAGAAATATATTTTTGTCCATTATTGTTATTTTACATTCAAACAATAATTTTTCAAAACTTGAAAAATTGAAAAAAAATGTTGTGTGATAGAAATATTCGATTATTGTATTTTCAATAAATTAATAATATTATTGAAAAACAATTTTGTTTAAATTGTTTGAATTAATAAATTCATTTTTTAAATTAGGAAATTTTATCATACCTTTTAAACAATTTCTCAATTGTTCAAATAAATGTAAATTTTTTAAACAAATATTTTTTCCAAAAAATGTAAAACATAATCGTATTATCTAAATAAAATGTAATTGTTTAAATTATTGTTTGAATTTATAATATTAGCGAATTTGAAAATTCCCTAATAATAACATTCATGGGAGTATTGAAAAATCCCAAAAAAGATAGTATTCGAAATTTTATCGCTCCTGAAATTATAAAATTGCCGAAATAGAAAAGGGTCTACAGAAAAATCCCGAAAAATAAAATTTCTAAATTGGAAAATTCCTGAATAATAAAATTCCAAAAATTATAAAATTGCTGGAATATGAAAATTCTGAATTTGATAATTCCGGACTAATGAAAGAACCTACTGAAAATTACCGAATTATGAAATTCTCGATATTAAAAAAAAAATGGTTTTCCAATGATATTATTTATTCATTGAAAATACAATAATCAAATATTTCTATCACGCAAAATTTTTTTTAATGTTTAAAGTTTTTAAAAATTATTGTTCGAATTTTAAATAACAATAATTTTTTGTTCGAAAAATGTTATTAGGTTCGGAGAAAAATTCAGGAGAATATTTTTTCTTTTGAGGCGCACGTGTTTTTAAATTTATTTTTTTAAATACAATTTTTATAGAATTATTGGAATTATTATAGAATTATTATTATTTTATAGAATTATGCCAACGGCCATACCACGCTGAAAAACCCAGTTCTCTTCAGATCACTGAAGTTAAGCAGCGTTGGACGCGGTTAGTACTTGGATGGGTGACCATTCAAGAATACTGAGTGCTGTTGGCACATCGTGGGTGTGGTGAGCCCACACTTGTAGTTATTTATAGCTACAAGAAAAACCTAGAAACAATACCCGAATCGGGTAGTGTCACGCCTACCCTGAAAGGGAAATGGCTTAATGGTATACATACATACATACATTGTTATTTTAAATTCAAAAACTAATTTTAAAAACTTTAAAAATTAAAAAAATGTTCTTTGATACAAATATTTTATTATTGTATTTTTATTAAATAATACTTATTCAAAAAAACAACAATTTTCTTAAATTATTTAAATTTGGGAAATTTCCAGTTTGGATATTTTATAATTCTGCAATTTTATAATTTCCGGAATTTTAATATTCTGGAATTTTTCAATTCGGGATTTTTATATTTCTGTAATTTTATGATGTCTAGAATTTTATTTTTGAGGAATTTTTCAGTTTCAGGAATTTTATTTTTCCAGATTTTTCGGTCATTCCATAGAAAAATTCCTGATTGGAAAATTCCCGAATAATAAAATTCCAAAACGGCATATAATATCACCGAATTTGAAAATTCCCGACAAAAAATTGCCGAACTATAAACTATCAGAACTAGAATATTCCCAAATTATAAAATTCCCAAATTCAAACAATTAAAAAAATTGTTTTTGATAAAATATTATTAATTAATTGAAAATACAATAATAAAATATTATCAAATAAAATTGTGTTTAAACGTTTGAAGCTTTTTACTCACTATTTGAATTTAAAATAAGAATAATTGAAAAAACATATTTCTGGATGAAAATTTTTGTTTGAAAACAGGCCAAATTTTTTAATTTTTAACTTTTTAATTTCATATCGGTCAGTTACTAAAACATCATTATTGAAATTTTCAAATCAAATATTTTTCAATTTTCTATGATTCATTTTTTTAAATTTTCAACAATTAAAACAAAAGAATACAAAACAAGATTTCTATATTCTGTCAATAATTCCAGTGTTTGAAATTGGACAATTTTAAGCCTTTTAATTCGAAATTGTTTTTTTTTTAAAGTTGAGTTGGAAATGTTTAATATACATTAATTTTAATCAAAAATAATTTTTAATAATTTCATTTTAAATTTGGGAAATTAAGCTAAATGTCCCAGTAATCGTGACGGTCCCAATAATCGTGAAACTTGGTTATAATTCAAATATATTATTAAAAAGATATATTAAAAGTAACATTTAATGATAAACCCCATTTATTTTAAGCGTTTTATAGTACCAAATAGAAATTACATTCGTTCAAATTAAATAAAAAGCAAGAAAATTGGCATCACGATTACTGGGACTAAAGTCACGATTACTGGGATATTTACCTTAATGTCTTAATTTTTAATGGTTTTCAATTTATTCTTGGGCATTTTAATGGATTCTGAAATAAATGTAATAAACATTAAAAATAAATGATTAAAAAAAAGAGCAAAAAGGAATGGTCAAAGTCACTTCTACAGTTTTTGGAAACTTCTTTCCAAAGTGACACCCGTTACGTCAAGGTATCAAGGAGACTCCTGAGAAACCCAGGTCAAACCCGTACTGCCAACCAAATTCGGGATTTTGTTTCTGCCCATGGGGCGTTTCAATATCTTTGCTTCAGTTGCAAGTTTTCAATCCCGTTAAACGGTTTGCTTTGAGTACAAGTACTCGGTGTTGCCACACACGGATGTGTGGACTTTTGTTTAGTATTCGACACTGAATGTCTCCTACCCTCCACCAGACCACCTTTAGGCAGCCCGATGCGACCCGACCCGATAAGCAGCGTTGTGATCAACCAAAGGCACTCCGAATCCCTCCATCCTCCTTGCTGTAACGGATGCCTCCCTCCGGTCGCCCAGAAGCTTCCAGAGAGAATTTCCTGAGTAGTGTCGGACCATTCCGTCAGCTACGATCAAAACGGTCCTTATATAGTTAGAATCGACTTTATACCACCGCTTGTGAGAAAGGCCAATTTTCCTATGCGAATATCCCCTCAATTGTTGGTAAAATTCTCAATCTTTTTGCATCAATAAATGACCTTGGGTATGAAGATTGAAGAAAATCCAGGCTGGAAGTGAAAGAGGTGAAGGGTTTTGTTGCAACAGGATAATAAAAACACAAGGACGGAGACACGAAGAGAGGAATGCGAACCCTGGTGGAGAAATCTGGAACATAGTGGAATCGATGAGTCGTCGGTAAAAGGGAAGAGCTGAGAGGGTATCCCCTGGCACAGTTCAGTGGGTAACACACTAGGGTAATCGAACCGATTACCGACGGGGTACCATCTGTCGAGAAACATTTCTCCTAACCTAATACTCAAATTTTTTAGAAGTCATTAAATCAGCCTTAGTTAAGCTTCTGAGTCATAAAAATTGAATGAATCTGCATAAATAGTGATAGAAAGAATGTTATCATCGACCATCGGTAATTGGTTTCTTTACCGTACATCGATATTTGGAAATTCTTATTTCTGTTCTAGAAAATAGTCTCAATATTTCTGCTTAAATAAATGACCTTGGGTATGAATATTGAAGAAAATCGAGGTTGGAAGTGAAAGAGGTGAAGGGTTTTGTTGCAATAGGATAATAAAAACACAAGGACGAAGACACGAAGAGAGGAATTCCAACCCTGGTGGAGAAATGTGGAACTTGGTGGAGTCGACGAGTCGGTAAAAGGGAAGAGCTGAGAAAGTATCCCCTGACGCAGTTCAGTGGGTAACACACTAGGGTAATGGAACCGATTACCGACGGGGAACCATTTGTCGAGGAACATTTCTTCTAACCTAATACTCAAATATATATTTTTTTTTTTGAGAAGTCATTCAATCAGTCTCAGTTATGCTTCTGAGTCATAAAAATTGCATGAATCTGTATAAATAGTGATAGAAAGAATTTTTTCATCGACCATCGGTAATTGGTTTCTTTACCCGACATCGATATTTGGACATTCTTATTTCTCTTCTAGAAATTTTTTTTAAATATAAACATATTAAATTTCTGACATTTCATTTGTTTTGCACACAACTTCATGAAGAACAAATGAAAAGCAAGTAATTTTTGTAAATGCAAAAACGTTATTCTACCCAACCGGTCATTTATCTACTGTCGGTATAGTAGATTCCCAGAGGTATGTTTTCTCAGAGGGTAAGAGATTTCATTTAAGTTTCAAAATTGAATTACCTTCAAACGGTACAAGGAATTATCCACAAATTAAGTAAGGTGTTTTTCTGAACTTATCCCCGCACTGCTCTGAGTTTTAGAAAATACGTTTAAAAAAATTATTCAGTATTCAGTAGAGTGGTCCAAAAAAATTAAGGGTATGCGACACTTATCCGATTTCTACTTCACCAACATCTTTTCTTTTTTTAATTATACCAATTCCACATCTCAATAAATTAGGAACAAAATTACACCAAACGTCTCTATATGAGGGGGTGAAAATTGAAAAAATTTAAAATAAAAATCAACATTTTTGGACCACCCTAGTTTGGTAGAAATTTTATCATTTCGGTTAAAAAGACAACTGTTTTGTTAAAAATGGTTCTTTTAGCTAGAAAAATCAACAATTTGGTTAAATAATTTTTATTCTGCTTGAAGAGTGAAAAATTCTTTTTAGTTGAAAATTTAACTCTTTTGTTGAAAATTCGTCTTTTTGATTCTGAAAATTATTCTATTTTGGTAGAAATTTCACCTTCTTTGTTTGAAAGTGCAACTGTTTGGTTATGAAAATTCAATATTTTATTGAAAATTCGTCTTGTTTAAAACTCATTTTTTTGGTTGAACATTTATCATTTCAGTAGAAAATTTGTTTCTTTGGTTGCAAATTAATTTTTTTATATGAAAATTCAACTATTTAGTTTTTAAGTGGAAAATTATCTTCTTCAAGTAAAAATTCCACTATTTGGTTGAAGATTCATGTATTTTGTTTGAACCTTGTATTTTTTTCCTAAAAAATTAATCTTTTTGGATGAAAATTAATGTTTTTGGTTGAAAAATTGATTATTTTGTTGAAAGTCCAACCATTTTGTTAAAAATTCATCCTTTTTGGTTAATAATTCAACTATTTTGTTGGAAAGTTATTCTTTTTGGATGAAAATTCAACTCTTTTTTGAAAATTAGTTTTTTGTCGAAAATTCATATCATCGTGTTGAAAATTCAATTGTTTGAACAAATTCACCTTATTAACTTGAATACTTAACAGCTTGGTTCAAATTTTTTTTTCCTTGAATGAAAAATCTTTTTGGTTTAATATTCAATTATTTTATTGAAAATTCGTTTTTTTGGTTGAATTCAACTGTTTCTGATTAAAAATGGAATGACTTTTTGTTGAAATTTTAACTATTACATTAACATTATTACAAGATTCATTTTTTTGGTCGAAGATTCATAATTTTGGTGGAGAATTTTTTTCTTTGGTTGGAAAGTCGGGCTTTTTTCGGTTGAACCTTCGTGTTTTTTTTTTTTTTTTTTTTTTTGGGAAATTAATTTTTTCAACTGAAAATTTAACTCTTCCATTTTTAATTGAAACTTTATTATTTTTAGATGAAAATTCAATCATTTGGTAGAAAATGAATCCTCTGGTTGAAAATTTAAGTATTTTATTGAATATTCCTTATTTTTACTCAAAATCAATTTTTTCAACTGCACATTGAACTCTTCAATTTTTAATTGTAACTTTATTATTTTTAGATGAAAATTCAATCATTTGGTAGAAAATGAGTTCTTCGGTTGAAAATTTGACTATTTTATTAAAAATTCTTTATTTTTATTCAAAATAATTTTTTTCATTTAAAAATAAAATTATTACATTTTTCATTGAAACTTTATTATTTTTAGATGAAAATTCAATCATTTGGTAGAAAATGAATCCTATGGTTCAAGATTAAACTATTTTATTAAAAATTCCTCATTTTTACTGAAAATTAATTTTTTCGACTCCAAATTGAACTCTTCCATTTTTAGTTGTAACTTTATTATTTTTAGAAGAAAATTCAATCATTTGGTAAAAAATGAATTTTCTAGTTGAAAATTTGACTATTTTATTAAAAATTCTTTATTTTCATTGGAAATAATTTTTTTCAATTGAACATGAAATTATTACATTTTTAATTGTAACTTTATTATCTTTAGATGAAAATTCAATCATTTGGTAGAAAATGAATCCTTTGGTTGAAAATTTAACTATTTTATTGAAAAATAATTTTTCCAACTGCAAATTGAAATCTTCCATTTTTAATTGAAACTTTATTATTTTTAGATGAAAATTCAATAATTTGGTAGAAAATGAGTTCTCTGGTTGAAAATTGGACTATTTCATTAAAAATTCTTTATTTTTATTGGAAATAATTTTTTTCATTTGGAAATAAAATGTCTACATTTTTGATTGAAAGTTTATTATTTTTAGATGAAAATTCAATTATTTGGTAGAAAATGAGTTCTCTGGTTGAAAATTTGACTATTTCATTAAAAATTCTTTATTTTTATTGGAAATAATTTTTTTCATTTGGAAATAAAATGTCTACATTTTTGATTGAAACTTTATTATTTTTAGATGAAAATTCAATTATTTGGTGAAAAATGAGTTCTCTGGTTGAAAATTTGACTATTTTATTAAAAATTCCTTATTTTTACTCAAAATTAATTTTTTCAACTGCAAATTGATCTCTCCCATTTTTAATTGTAACTTTATTATTTTTGGATGAAAATTCAATCATTTGGTAGAAAATGAATTCTCTGGTTGAAAGTTTGACTATTTTATTACAAATTTTTTATTTTTATTGGAAATAATTTTGTTCAGTTGAAAATAAAATTATTCCATTTTTAATTGAAACTTTATTATTTTTAGATGAAAATTCAATCATTTGGTAGAATATGAATCCTTTGGTTGAAAATTCAACTATTTTATTGAAAATTCGTTATTTTCACTTAAAATTAATTTTTTCAACTAGAAATTAAAATATTCAACTTTTTGGTAAAAATTCATCTACTTTGCTGAAAATGCCTGATATCGACAGCGATGAAAAAATATATTTTTTGTCTCCAAATAAGAAGTTTAAAACTCTTTTTTAACAACAAGCTCTTCTGTTACATTTTGAGCATTACATAAAACTTATAACGTCCAAAATTATGCATTTCCTTCAGAAGGAAATTGACTTTTTTTTATTTTTAACAGTATAATCAACAAATTTAAAATAAGGAATTTTTAATAAAATAGTTCAATTTTCAACCATAGGGTTCCTATGGTTGAAAATTTAACTATTTTATTGAAAATTCCTTATTTTTACTCAAAATTAATTTTTTCAACTGCAAATTGAACTCTTCCATTTTTAATTGTAACTTTATTATTTTTGGATGAAAATTTAACTATTTGATTGAAAATTCGTTATTTTTACTTGAATTTAATTTTTCCAACTGGAAATTAAAATATTCAATTTTTTTTCTCCAAATAAGAAGTTTAAACCTCTTTTATAAAAACAAGCTCTTTTCTTACATTTTTAACATTACATAAAACTTATAACGTCCAAAATTACGTATTTACTCCAGGAGAAAATTGACTAATTTTTTTATTTTTAAGAGTTTAATCCACAAATTTTTGTTGGGTTTGCTACAATATTTCGACGATTAAAGAATTTTTTTAAATACGTATTTTCGGAAGGGCATATAGGTGTAGCATATAGGCATATAGATATTAATTTAAAAATTTTTAAATGACAAATGGTGGCGGTTTTTCTAAAATCCTTCAAAGCAGATTTTTACAAACCCCTTCTTTTTTTTTAAATAGATAGGAATATGTGCTACATATATCGTAAGTTTCGTTTTTGGCAAACACGTTACAAAAAATTATGGAGGAAAATTCGAATTGTCGTTAAATTTTTATTTAAATAACAATTTTTTTCATCCTCGAAAATGGTTTAGTCCTCATTAATGCTAAAAGTCAAATTTTCAAATCAATCAAGAATTCGTCGACCCACGTCGCCGATCAATCTCTCTAACAATCACCCGAGGCGAAGAGCTTCCCAAAGTCATCGTATATCATAGAATAAATAAAAAAATTAAATTATTGATCAAAAAATCAAAAGGAATGGTCAGTGTCACTTCTACAGTTATTGGAAATTGCTTTCCAAGGTGACACCTGTTGCTTCAAGATGACAAGGAGAAGGAACTGAGAAACCAAGGTGTCGTTTGCTGCGTACCAAATTCGGGATTTTGTTTTTGCCCAAAGGGCGCTTCTGTATTTTTTGCAAGTTTGCAATTATCCTCCGTTTATGCCACACAATGTGTGGACTTTTGTTTAGTATTCGACACGTAATGGTCTAGTACTCTCCACCAAACACATACAATGTACGTATCTGATGCGACCCGATTCGATAGGCTGCTTTGATTAACCGAGAAAACCCCGAACCCCTCCCCATCAGCATTGTTGCAACAAGTGCCTCCCTCCAGTCGTCATAAGACTTCCGGAGAGATTTTCCTGAGGAGTGTCGGACCATTCCGTCAGCTGTGATCAAAACGGTCCTTATATAGTTAGAATCAACTTTGTACCACCGCTTGTGAGAAAGGCCAATTTTCCTATGCGAATATCCCCTCAATTGTTGCTAAAACTCTCAATATTTTTTCATAAATAAATGTCCTTGGGTATGTGGATTGACAAAATCTGGGTTGGAAGTGAAAGAGGCAGAGGGTTTTGTTGTAATAAGATTAATAAAAATACAAGGGATGAGATACGAGGAGAGGAATTCGAACCCTGGTCGCGAAATGTGGAACTTCCTAAAATCAATGAGTTGCCGGTAGAAGGGAAGAAGCTGAGAAGGTAATACCCTCAATTGGCAACACGATTAGCACCAGTGGTATAGTCCTCAAAGAAGGGGAAAATGTTGGCGCCTTTTGCTACTGCGCTTGCGTTCGGGCCGCGAACTGGTTGGCCGCAGTTGGCGCGCAATTCAAAATTGGAATTAAAAACAATTCTTGCAATATAAATAAATAATTATTGAAAAATGCACAAGAAGGTATTTAAATTGTATGAATTTTGATTTGAGACATCTGAAATTAAATATTTCGTGAAATATAAGTTATTCTTTGGAAGTCGAAGAAAATAAACTGTTATTTAAAAATATATGTGTTATAAATTTTTTTCTTGTCTCAGATCAGAAGCTGTACAATTTATATACATTCTTGTGCATTTTTAATAATTATTTATTTAAATTACAAGAATTTTTTTAAATTCCAATTTTGAATTGCGCGCCAATTGGTAGGAAATTCATCTTTTTGGTTAAAAATGCCTTTTTTGGTTGAAAAATATTTTTTTTAAACTAAAGCGTAACTATTTCATTTTTGGCTGAAAATTGATATTTGAAAAATTGAAAATTCAATTACTTGGGTAAAACTTGAACCACTCTGTTAAATTTTGTTTGTTTGAGGGTTGATCTTTTTGATTGAAAATTTAAATATCTTGCTGAAAATTCTTTTTTTCATTTAAAATTTATTTTTTAACCTACAAATATAACTTTCCTATTTTTTTTTGCTGAAATTTAATCTTTTTAGGTAAAAAATTGGCCTTTTATTGGTAGGAAACTAATCCTGTTGGTGAAAATTTTCTCTCTTTCGATTAAAACTGCAATTTGTTGGCTAAAAATAAACTTTTTTGTTGAAAATTTGTATTTTCGGGTTGAAAATGCTGTCTTTTGGCTTGAATGTTCAACAATTTTTCTGAAATTTTTTCCTGTCCTGGCTGAAAAATCTTTATTTGTTGAAAATTCGTCTTTTTGATCAGAAAATTTGTCTTTTTGATAGAAAATTATTAATTTCGGGTTCAAAATTGAACAGTTTTGTAGAAAATTTGTTGTTTTTTTGTTTGTTAAAAGTTGACCTACTTTATTGAACATTCATTCTTTGGTTGCAGAATTGCAGATTCATTATTTTAGTTGAAAATTCATCTCTGGCTCCAAATTCAGCTATATAGCTGACATTTTTTTACTGAAAATTGATCATTTTTAGTCGAGAATTAAATTATTTGTTTGCAAATTGGTTTATTTTGTTGAAAATTGGCCTTTTTGGTAGAAAATTGATTTTTTTTGTTGAAAATTCGTCGTTTTGGTTAAGAATTCATTTTTGTAGGTTAAAAGTTGAACTATTTGGTTACAAATTTAACTATTTTGTTGATTTTTTTTTCAAATTCAACTCTTTGGTTGAAAATTTAACTATTTTGTTGGAAATTCGGTTTTTATTGTTGAAATACCTACTATTTAATTTTTCGTTGAGAATTTGTCTTTTTGTCGAAAATTCCAATTTTCGCGTTGAAAATTCAACTATTTTTGGTTGAAGTTTAATACTTTTATGTTTACAAATAAGACTAGGTGTGTCCAAAAAACATCAGAAAGATTTTTGAAAATTTGAGATATGTCGAAAAAGTATCCAGAAAATTTATGAGAAATTTTTCTTATTTTAGAGGATTTTATCAAATTTTAGAAAAAAATTGAGTTTGAAAGTTGTTTCGAAATTTTGGAAACTTGGAAAAAAAACATATTTTACAAATTTTTTAAAGTTTTAAAATATTTTTAATGTCTTTAGGGCTTCTAAAATTCTTAAATATCTTTTTAAATACCTCGAATTATTCCTGGAACTTAAGTGAAATCTTCCGGATTCGTTTTTGATGATTTTGGAAATTTTTTGTAATATTTTAAAATCTTTTTAAATACTCTCTCAAAATTATTTTTTTTTTCAATAAAGAATTATTTAAAATATTCACAGCAATCTTAAAAAAAAGTTTTTTATTATCTTGAAACTTTTCAAAATCTTGACAAAAATTCAAAATTGTATTTTGACATCTTCAAAAATCAACATTCTATTTTAGGCCTTTTTGAATCTTTTCAAATTTTGAATTATTTTGAAATTTTTTTAAAAACTTCTAATGCGGGTTTTCAAATTATTCGATTTTTTTCTAAAACTTTAAAAAATGCTGCAAAATTAAAAGCATTTCCTGGAAATCTTCTAGATTCTTTTTTGATAATGTTAAAATTTAAAAAAAAATATTCTCTTGAAATTAATTTTGTAAAATAAAAAATTATTTTAAATTTTTCCGGACATCTAAATAAAATTTTTGTATTCTCCTGAAACGCTTGAAAATTCGTAATAAACTTTTAAGTCTTTTGTTCTAAGTATTCTCTTCCAATTAATTTTTTAAGATAAAGAAATACTTTTAATATATCTTTGAAAATTATTCGAATTTTCTTTAAAATTTTGTAAACTTGCGGAACGAAAAAATTTGGCTTTAAAATATTCGACGTTCTTTTCCAAAATTTTAGGACACCATTTGAAATTTTTTAAAACATTGTAAATATTTTCTGAAAATTAATTTATTGAAATGAAAAATCAATTTAAATTTTCCCTGGAATCTTGAAAAAAAAAAACAATTCAAATTTTATTGCAAAATCTTGAAAAATCTGCGTTTTGTTTAGAATGTCTAAAAATGTTTTTAATTTTTAAATGATTTTTTAAATCTTTTCAACACTTGTACAATTTTGAAATATCTTTTGAAATAATTCAAAGTTTTTCTAATAGTTTTTAAAATCCTAAAAAGCATTAAAAAATTGTTTTAAAATCTTGCACAATCTTTTTGGACATATTTTCAAATCTTTAAAGCTTCAAATCAATGTTTTAAAATAAAAGCGAGAATAAAATCTGAATTATTTTTTATTTTCTCAGAAATTTGATTTTCAGTATACTTTTTTTTTTGTTACCGGTAACGATAATCGTCAGTCAAGAATAAAAATTTTTAGGAATAAAAAACGTCTTTACACAATAAAATGTGCATTTTTATGTACTTTGAAAAACCTGGAAATCTCAGGGATTTTTTTTTAAAGTCAGGTAATTTTTTTGGGAGCGTGATCAATTTTTTCTTCAATTTTCAATATAAAGAAAGAAACGATTCTTTCTTTGTAAAAGTAGCTTCCTCTTGCTGTAATTAATTTTTTTTTTTAAATTCGTTCTTTCTTTTGGTAGAAACTAAGTTTTTGAACTGAAAATTGAACTGCTATATTTTTGGTTATAAATTTATCATTTTTAGTTTAAAATTCATGTACTTTGTTGAAAATTCGTTCTTTTGGCAGAATTAGACTGATTTTGATTAAAAATTAATTTTTTCGTTGAAATATCAAATACTATATTTTTGGTTCAGAATTCAACTTTTGGAAAAAAAATTTAATTACTAAGTTGAAAGTGTAACTGTTAAAACTTTGCTTTTGTTATAAAATAAGCTATTTTGTTAAAAATTAGTTTCATCTTTGGCTGAAAATTGATTTTATTTACTGAAAATTTAACTATTCCGGTTTAAAATATTTTGTTCAAAATTTAGTTCTTTGTTTGGTTAAAATGTAATCTGTTTCAACTGAAAATTTAACTATTCTAGTTAAGTATCCTATCATTTCAGTTGAAAATTCATCTCTTTGGTTAAACTTAAAATTTTCAAACTGAAAATTGAACTATTTGATTCTTTGTTGAAAACATTATTTTTCAGTTAAATATTAAAATGACTTTTTTTGTGTTGAAAATTATTTTCTATTAACTGAAATGTAATTATTATTTTAAATATTTCATTATTTTAGTTCAAAATTCATCTATTTGGTTGAAAAATAATTTTTTCAGCTGAAAATATTTTTTTCAACTTAAAATTAATGTTATTAACTTAAAATTTGACTATTAAATTTTTGGTTGATAAAGTTTCAACCAAAAATGGAACAGTTGAATATTCAGATAAAAACTCTGGAAAAACACTGAGAACAAAAAAAAACAAATTTTCAACAAATTTGTTCAATTTTCAACCAAAAAGATAAATTTTCGACCAAGAAGATAATTGTTCTAGCAAAAAAGACGAATTTCCAACGTATCCAATATACAGGATAAGTTTCAACCAAACATGGAATAGTTAAATTTTCAGATACAAAAAAAAATTTATGAGAAAAAATGAATTTTAAACAAAGTTGTTAAATTTTCAACCAAAAGGATGAATTTTCGATCAAGAAAAAAATCTTCCAAAAAAGACGAATTTTGAACAAAAGATAGTTATGAATAATAATGATTTATTGAAACAATTATTTTTGTTTAATCACATTAATTATTACCACACTCTAAGTGAAAAGTAGACAGAAGTTCCAAATTTCAGAAAAAAACGCAACTTTCTAATATTATTGAAAGAGAATATTATTAAAAATAATAATAAGTTATTTACACAATTATGTTTAAGCAAATTTTTTGAACAATTTATTATTGGTTATAACAATTTCATCTTGAAATAGAGTTAGAGAGTTGCGTTTTTTCTATTTTTTTAATTTGCTTTTTACTTTTTAGTTAATTATTTGAAATTTGATGATCTTATCTTGAAAATATTAATTTTTTTTAGATCAATCATTACAAATATTCATAATAGTTTCGCACACCCAAATTATTGAATTTTTTAAGTCACTTTCCGAATTAAGATGTGAAAAAGAAATTTTTTTTAAAAATAAAACGATGCAAGAACCGTACAATTCAAAATTGGAATCATAGTAATTTTATTTTGTTTTTCTATATTATTAATTGGAAATACAGCGTAATTTGAACAAAAAAATTAATTTTCAACCAAAAAAAATTGAATTTTCAACAAAATAATTTAATTTTTATGCGAAGGAATTAATTTTTAAGTTACATAATGAATCTTCAACCAGATAAATGAATTTTTAACCCAATAGTGGAAATTTTAAACCAAGATATAAATGTTTTAACAAAAAAGACAAATCTTCATCAAAGTAGATGAATTTTCAAACAAAATAAATAAATTTTCAGTCAAAGAAATAAACTTTCAAACGAAAAGGTTAATTTTGAACCAAAAAAAGATTAATTTGTAACAAACTACATGAAATTGCAACCAAATTTTTAATTTTCAAAGAAATTTTCAACCTAATAGTTGAAGAAGATAACTAATAAATGTTAAACCAAACCTGAAATAGTTAAATTTTCAGTTAAAAAAATTCATTTTCAACAGAAAAAAAAGAAATGTTTAACAAACTAGTTAAATTTTTTGGCAAAAAATGAATTTTAAACCCAATAATTGAAGTGTCAAACCAAAACATTAATTTTTTATCAAAAAAGGACACATTTTTAACAAAATAGTTGAATTTTTCAACCAACGAAATGAATTTTCAACCAATAACATTAAATATATATCAAAAAAGATAAATTTCCGACAAAAATCTGTAATAGTTACATTTTCAATTAAAAAAAATTAATTTTGAAAAAATAATAATTTTCAATTGAAGAAATGAATTTTCAATCAAAAAGATTAATTTTCGACCAAAAAATAATTGATTTTTGACAAAATACATTAATTTTCAACCAAATTTTGAATTTTTGAATGAATTTTCAACCTAATATTTAAATTTTTCACCAAAGAAATGAATTTTCAACCAAAAAGATAAATCAGTCACCAAGAAGAACAATATTCGAATTACTGATCTTCAGGTTCGAAATTACAAAAAATTGTATCATTAAAAATTTTGGCAAAAAAACAATTTTCTTTAACCTCTTCCTTCAACCAAAAAATAATAATTATTAACAAAATATATGAGTTTTCAAGCAAATATTCTTATTTTTAATAGAATTTCCAACGCAATAGTTGAATTTGCATCCAGAAAGGTTATATTGCTATAGAAAAAAAATTTCAACAAAATAGATGAATTTTCAACTAAAAAAGATAAATTTTTGACAAAAATCGAATAGTTTAATTTGAAGTTAGAGAAATAATTTTTTAAGCAAATAAAATCAATTTTTAACGAAATAGTACAATTTTCAAACAAACAGATGAATTTTCAACGAAAAAGAATAGTTACATTTTCAACCAAACAAATGAATTTTCAACCAATAACACTAAATTTCTATCAAAAAAAGATAAATTTCCGACAAAAAATGTAATAGTTGAATTTTCATTTAAAAAAAATTAATTTTCAAAAAAACAACTAATTTTCAATCAAAGAAATTAATTAAAAAAAAAAAATTAATTTTCGACCAAAAAATAATTGATTTTTGACAAAATACATGAATTTCCAACCAAATTTTGAATTTTGAAAGGAATTTTCAACATGATATTTGAATTTTTCACCAATGAAATGAATTTTCAACCAAAAAGATAAATCAGTCACCAAGAAGAACAATATTCGAACTACTGATCTTCAGGTTCGAAATTCCTATTATAAAAAGTACATGCATTTCGGCTAAGATTTTTAAATACCAAAAAAAAATTAAAATTTTGAGTTTTCTTTGAAAATAATGATAACAGTAAACAGACTTAAAAACTTTTCAAAGATCTCAAATTTGAATCATCTTGAAATCGGTCAGAGATTTGTAAAAACTAATAATTACAAAGAACTCAAACTAACCCAATAAAAAGTTTTTAAAAATTCAAGACAATAATACAAATTAATTTTTCACAAAAAGTTGCATTTTCAAGTCAAAAATATGCATTTTCCATCAAAATAATTGAATTTTTGACCCAAAAAAAAAAGACGAGAAGTGAATTTTCAACTTAAAAAAATCAATTTTCTAACAAAAATGGAATAGCCACATTTTCAGTAAAAAAATTCATTTTCAACAAAAAAACTAATTTTCAACAAAATATTAAAATTTTTGAGTGAAGAAACTTACTTTTAGATAAAATAATGAATCTTTAACCAAAAAAATTAATCTTCAACCCAAAAGATGAATTTTCTACCAAAAAAAGATACATTTTCAACAAAATAAATGAATTTTCAAGCAATCATATGAATTTTCAACCAAGAAGATTAAATGTCTATCAAAAAATATAAATTTTCGACGAAAAATATAATAGTCAAATTTTCAGTTAAAAAATAAATTTTTATTTAAAAAAAAAATAATTTTCATTCACAGAAATGAATTTTCAACCAAGAGTATTAATTTTTAAAAAATACATGAAGTTTGAAACAAATTTTTAATTTGTAAAGTAATTTTCAACCAAAAAGTTTAATTAGTTCAGAATATTAACCTTCTTGGTGACTAATTCACCATTTTGGTTGAATATTCATTTATTTTGTTAAAAACTATAGAAATTTTCAACTTAATTTCTGAATTTTCAAGTGAAGAAATTAAAAAAATTTAGTTCCACCAGAAAAAAAAACGAATTTTCGACAAAATAGTTAAATTTTTAAGCAAAAAAATTATTTTTGAACTAAAATAATGAATCTTGAACCAAAAAAAAAATGAATTTTTAACCCAATATTTGAATTTTCAATTCAAAGAAAGGATTTTGTACAAAAAAAAAATTTCAACAAAATAGTTAAATTTTCTACCAAACAAATGAATTTTTGACAAAAAAGAGAATAGTTCAATTTTCAGCAAAAAATCTAATTTTCAGACACAAAATTAATTGTCAACCAAAAAGATTAATTTTCAACCAAGAAACATGAATTTTTAATAAAATAAATGAATTTTCCACAAAAAAAGTGAATTAGTCACCAAGAAGATTAAGATATTCTACCATAAAAGACAACGTTTCAAAAAAATACAGAAATTTTCAACCAAATAGCTGAATTTCCAATATAAATGTTAAATAAAACATGGTAGTTACAACAAAAATTTCAAAAAAAATAGTTGAATTTTGAATTAAGAAGTTATCAAATCAAGATACATTGGGACACAAAAATTCTGGAACCAATGAAAAATTGACAGAATGATTTGAGCAAGAACTTATTTAAATACCTGGTAAATACCACATTTTTCTGTTTTTCTAAGATGTATTCATATTGAAAAATGATAATTTTTAATAGAACTAGCAAAAATTAACCGGTTGTGGTAAGTTTTGGTTTTCAAAATTATTATTTAAATGTAAATATTGCAATGAAAATGAGGAACAATGGTTATTTTTCATTCATTGTAAAAATACCATTTTGACTGTTATTTAACAATTATCTGGAATTTTTCTCAGTTTAATCATGAACATAAATAATGGGACATTTTTCTTAATCTTCAAGGTTGAAAATAAAATTTTGATATAAATATAAACAAAATATTGGAAAATGAACCGAGTTTTTCCTAAAGAAAGGGTAATTATTGCGCGCGTAGTGCGCACAATGTTCTAGTATAAAAAATTTTATCAGTAGACATTTTCACAAAAAAAAAACAATTTTCTTTAAATTTGGTTCCGGGTACTTTCAAAAGAATGGTCAAAGTTCACTACTACAGTTTTTCGGGATTGCTTCAGGCTTCTAGGAGTAGAGTCAGAAGACCTCAGGAAACCGTTGCGCCTATCAGTTAAGGATTTGGTTAAACCAGTCCGTTGAGAAATTCTCAACAGGATTTGGGGTGGGACTCCCTTACGATCGAAGGAATAAATATTCCTTCGTGGTAGGGAGAACCCGGTTCGCCACAATGTGGACATCATCATCATCATCTAAATTCATCATCATCATCATCATCATCATCATTATCATCATCATCACCATACATAGTATTCGTGCTGATGCGACCCGAACTGAAGGCACAACAGATTTGACCATAAGATCTTCATCATATCTCCATCCTATCCATCCGTTGCAACCCTGAATTCCCTCTAGTCATCATATGAATGACTTCTAGAGAGAATTTCCTGAGTAGCACCGGACCATTCCATAAGCTACTATCGGAACGGTCTTTATATAGTTAGAATCGACTATACACCACCGTTTGTGAGAAAGACCAACTTTTCGATACAAATATCCCCTCAATTGTTGCTAAAATTCTCAATATTTTTACATAAATAAATGTCCTTGGGTATGAAGATTGAGAAAATCTAAATTGGCAGTGAAAGAGATAGGGGATTTTGTTGTAATAAAATTAATAAAAATACAATGTCTCAGATACGACGAGAGGAATTCGAACCCTGGTGGCGAAATCAGCAACTTCCTAAAATCGATGAGTTGTGGGTGAATGGGAAGCTGAGAGGGTAATATCCTCTGGTGCAATGGATATTTTCCCTTAGATAACGAAAGTATGTTGGTGCATTTGTGAGCTGTTGGTATAGTAGATACCGAGAGGTAGAGGATTTCCCGGAGGTAATTTCACAATTGAGATTACCTTCAAACAGTATAAAACACAAATGATATATATATATATATATATTTAAGAAACATTATGAGAAACATCTAACATAAATTTCTAACCAGGGAAACTGGAAAGGGCGGCTAGTTTGAATGAAAATTCGGTTGCAGACCAAAAATTTTCGGCATGTCTTGAAAAAGAAAAGAAAAAAGTGCCAAGAAACAATTCTCTCACTGTTTTCTATAATCTTTCTCTGTCTTTCTTATACTACAAAAACCAACATGTTTCGAGACCAATTTGCACAGGTATAGAATTCATATTGCCAAAGATTTCACGAAGATTTCAAAGATTTCAGATATATGTCAAAGATTGAACGAAGATTTCAATGATTTCACAAAGATTTCAATAATTTTATGAATATTACCGAATATTTCAAAAATATTTCAAATATTTCATCAATAATTAATTCACAAAGATTTCAATGATTTCAATGATTTACCAAAGATTTCGCAAATATTTCAAAAATTAAGAATAGATTTGAAAGATTTAAATGGTTTCTGGAAGATTTCACAAACATTTAAATAATTTCACAAATATTGCCAAATATTTTGCAAAGATTTGAAAAAATTTCAATGATTTCCCAAAGATTTCATAAATTTCACAAATATTACCATTTTTTTTTAATATTTCAAAGATTTCGCAAAAATTTCAGATATTTCAATGATTTCCCAAATATTGGGAAGATTTGGGATAGATTTAAAAGACTTCACAAAGACTTTAATAATCTTCCAAAGATTTTAATCATTTTAAAAATATTACCAAATATCTCAAAAATATTTTTAAAAGTTTCAAAGATTACGTAAAGATTTAAATGATTTTCGGAAGATTTCACAAAGATTTAAATAATTCCACAAATATTACTAGAGGTTTCAAATATTTTTCAAAGATTTGACAAAATTGCAATGATTTCTCAAAGATTTCATAATGACTTCACAAAGACTTTCATGATTTCCTAAAGATTTCAATAATTTTACAAATATTACAAAATATTTTTTTAATATTTCAAAGATTTCCAAAGATTTCACAAAGATTTCGCAAAAATTTCAGATATTTCAATGATTTCCCAAATATTTGGAAGATTTTGGATAGAGTTGAAAGACTTCACAAAGACTTTAATAATCTTCCAAAGATTTCAAATAATTTTTGAAAATATTACCAAATATTTCAAAAATATGTTTAATATTTCCAAAGATTTCAATGATTTCCCAAAGATTTCAAAGATTACGAATATATTTGAAAGATTTCGATGATTTTCGGAAGATTTCACAAAGATTCAAATAAGTTCACAAATATTAACAAAGATTTCAAATATTTTGCAAAGATTTGACAAAATTGCAATGATTTCCCGAAGATTTCGAAATGACTTCACAAAGAATTTAATAACTTCCCAAAGATTTCAATAATTTCACAAATATTACCAAATATTTTTAAAATATTTCAAAGATTTCACAAAGAAAAAATGATTTGCCAAAGATTTCAAAGATTACGTAAAGATTTCAATGATTTTCGGAAGATTTCACAAAGATTTGAATAATTTCACAAATATTACTAGAGACTTCAAATATTTTGCAAAGATTTGACAAAATTGCAATGATTTCCCAAAGATTTCATAATGACTTCACAAAGACTTTCATGATTTCCCAAAGATTTCAATAATTTTACCAATATTACAAAATATTTTAAAAATATTTCAAATATTTCCCAAGATTTCACAAAGATTTCGCAAAAATTTCAGATATTTCAATGATTTCCCAAATATTTGGAAGATTTTGGATAGAGTTGAAAGACTTCACAAAGACTTCAATAATCTTCCAAATATTTCTAAAATATTTTTAATATTTCCAAAGATTTCAGAAAGATTCGAATGATTTTTTAGAGATTTCAAATATTTCGCAAAGATTTCGAATAGATTTAAAAGATTTCACAAAGGTTTAAATGATTTCACAAAGATTTTACAAATATTTCAAAGATTACGAATATATTCGAAAGATTTCAATTATTTCCGAAAGATTTCACAAATATTTAAATAATTTCACAAATATTTTGCAAAGATTTGACAAAATTGCAATGATTTCCCAAAGATTTCAATAATGTAACAAATATTACAAAATATATTTAAAATCTTTTAAAGATTTCCAAAGATTTCACAAAGAATTCGCAAAAATTTCAGATATTTCAATGATTTCCCAAACATTTGGAAGATTTCGGATAGATTCAAAAGACTTCACAAATACTTTAATAATCTTTCAAAGATTTCAAATGATTTTTGAAAGTATTATCAAATATTTCAAAAATATTTTTAATATTTCCAAAGATTTCAGAAAGATTTCAAAAATTTTTCATAGATTCCACAAGGATTTTAATAATGTTTTAAATATTACCGAATATTTTAAAACTATTTCAAAGATTTTACAAAGATTTCACAAAGAAAAAATGATTTGCCAAAGATTTCAAAAATTACGCAAAGATTTCAGTGATTTCCCAAAGATTTCAAAGATTACGAATATATTTGAAAGATTTCGATGATTTTCGGAAGATTTCACAAAGATTCAAATAATTTCACAAATATTAAGAAAGATTTCAAATATTTTGCAAAGATTTGACAAAATTGCAATGATTTCCAAAGATTTCATAATGACTTCACAAAGACTTTAATGACTTCCCAAAGATTTCAATAATTTTACAAATATTACAAAATATTTTTAAAATATTTCAAAGATTTCACAAAGATTTCCCAAATATTTGGAAGATTTTGAATAGATTTAAAAGACTTCACAAAGACTTTAATAATCTTTCAAAGATTTCAATGTATACCATTAAGCCATTTCCCTTTCAGGGTAGGCGTGACACTACCCGATTCGGGTAGTGTTTCTAGGTTGATAGCTTGTAGTAAAATAACTACAAGTGTGGGCTCACCACACCCACGATGTGCCAACAGCACTCGGTTTTCTCGAATGGTCACCCATTCAAGTACTAACCGCGCCCAACGCTGCTTAACTTCAGTGATCTGACGAGAACTGGGTTTTTCAGCGTGGTATGGCTGTTGGCCAATAATTTATAATAATTTATCAAATATTACCAATATTTCAAAAATATTTTTAATATTTTCAAAGATTTCAGAATGTTTTCTATGGTTTTTCATAGATTTCACGAAGATTTCAATAATGTTTTAAATATTACCGAATATTTTTAAAATATCTAAAGATTTCACAAAGAAAAAATGATTTGCCAACGATTTCAAAGATTTCAATGATTTCCCAAAGATTTTAAAAATTACGAATAGATTCGAAAGATTTGAATGATTTCCGAAAGATTTCAGAAACATTTAAATAATTTCACAAATATTAGCAAATATTTTGCAAAGATTTTAAAAAATTGCAATGATTTCCCAAAAATTTCATAAAGTCTTTACAAAGAGTGTAATGATTTCCCAAATATTTCACAAATATTACCAAATATTTTAAAAATATTTCAAAGATTTTCAAAGATTTCACAAAGATTTCGCAAAAATTTAAGATATTTCAATGATTTCCCAAATATTTTTAATATTTCCAAAGATTTCAATGGTTTTTCATAGATTTCATAAAGATTTCAATAATGTTTTAAATATTACGGAATATTTTAGGAAGATTTCAAAGATTTCACAAAGAAAAAATGATTTGCCAAGGATTTAAAGGATTACGCAAAGATTTCGATCATTTCTAAAGATTTCACAAAGATTTCAAAGATTAAAAATATATTTCAAAGATTTCAATGATTTTCTGAAGATTTTACAAAATTGCAATGATTTCCCAAAGATTTCATAATGACTTCACAAAAACGTTAATGATTTCCTAAAAATTTCAATAATTTAACAAATATCACAACATTTTTTAAAAATATTTCAAAGATTTCCCAAAGATTTCGCAAAAATTTCAGATATTTCAATGATTTCACAAATATTTGGAAGATTTTTGATAGATTTAAAAGACTTCACAAAGACTTTAATAATCTTCCAAAAATTTGAAATAATTTTAAAACTATTACCAAATATTTGAAAAATATAAATTTCGATGTTAAAACGATTACTTCGGACAAGTAAAATTTGAAGAACAAGAAAAAATCTGTCTCAGCTCGGTTCTTCTTGTTCTTCAAATTTTATTATTATTATTATTAGTTAACATCTATGAATGGTAATAACATCCTCTAAATATTAATTATGAAAAATATTTGTAATATTTCCAAAGATTTCAGAAAGATTTCAATGATGTTTTAAAGATTTCAAATATTTTGCGAAGATTTCGGAAAGATTTAACAAATTTCAC
>CAKNYM010048154.1:85905-97364 GCA_932195095.1 Andricus curvator | reverse complement strand
TTACGCAAAGATTTCAACGATTTCCCAAAGATTTCAAAAATTACGAATAGATTTTAAATATTTTAATCATTTCTGAAAGATTTCACAAATATTTAAATAATTTCACAAATATTACCAAATATTTTTAATATTTTGCAAAGATTTGCCAAAATTGCAATGATTTTCCAAAGATTTTATAAAGACTTCACACAGACTTCAATGATTTCTCAAAGATTTAAGAAATTTCACAAATATTACCAAATATTTTTTAAACATTTCAAAGATTTCACAAAGATTTCGCAAAAATTTCAGATATTTTAATGATTTCCCAAATATTTGAAAGATTTCGGATAGATTGAAAAGACTTCAGAAAGACTTTAATAATCTTCCAAAAATTTAAATAATTTAAAAAATATTACCAAATATTTCAAAAATATTTTTAATATTTCCAAAGGTTTCAGGAAGATTTCAATGGCTTTTCATAGATTTCATAAAAGAAAAAATTATTTGCCAAAGATGTCAAAGATTACGCAAAGATTTCAATGATTTCAAAGATTGCGAATATATTTAAAAGATTTCAATGATTTTCTGAACATTTTACAAAATTGCAATGATTTCACAAAGACTTTAATGATTTCCTAAAGATTTCAATAATTTAACAAATATCACAAATTACTTAAAAACTATTTCAAAGATTTCACAAAGATTTCGCAAAAATTTCAGATATTTTAATGATTTCCCAAATATTTGAAATATTCTAAAAATAATACCGATATAATTTGAAAAATATTTAATTAATATAAATTTCGATGTTGAAACGATTACTTCGGACAAATATAGTTTGGAGAACAAGAAAAAATCTGCCTAAGCCCGGATTTTTCTTGTTCTTCAAATTTTATTTGTCCGAAGTAATCGTTTTAACATCGAAATTTATATTAATTAAGAATTTAAAAACTCGGACGTTAACATCTATGAATGGTAATAACATCCTCTAAATATTAATTTGAAAAATATTTGTAATATTTCCAAAGATTTCAGAAAGATGTCAATGATTTTTTAAAGATTTCAAATATTTTACGAAGATTTCAGAAAGGTTTTAATGGTATTTCATAGATTTCACAAAGATTTCAATAATTTTATAAATATGACTGAATATATTTGAAAAATCTTTCGAATATTTCAGCAATATTTCACAAAGATTTCAATGATTTTCCAAAGATTTCAAAAATTACAAACAGATTTGAAATATTTAAATGATTTCCGAAATATTTCAAAAACATTTAAATAATTTCACAAATATTACCAAATATTTTGCAAAGATTTATTAAAATTGCAATTATTTCACAAAGATTTCAAAGATGACGCAAAGATTTCAATGATTTCCCAAAGATTTCGCAAAAATTAAAAAAATTACTAATAGATTTGAAAGATTTAAATGATTTTCGAAAGATTTCACAAACATTTAAATAATTTCATAAATATTACTGAATATTTCAAATATTTTGCAAAGATTTGACAAAATTGCAATGATTTCCCAAAGATTTCATAATGACTTCACAATGACTCTAATGATTTCCCAAAGATTTCAATAATTTTACAAATATTACAAAATATTTCGCAAAAATTTCAGATACTTCAATGATTTTCCAAATATTTGGAAGATTTTGGATAGATTCAAATGACTTCACAAAGACTTTAATAATATTCCAAAGATTTCAAATAATTTTAAAAATATTTCAAAAATATTTTTATTATTTCCAAAGATTTCAGAAAGATTTCAATGATTTTCGGAGGATTTCACAAAGATTTAAATAATTTTACAAATATTACTAAATATTTCAAATATTTTGCAAAGATTTGACAAAATTTTAATGATTTCCCAAAGATTTCATAATGACTTCACAAAGACTCTAATGATTTCCCAGAGATTTCAATAATTTTACAAATATTACAAAATATTTTAAAAATATTTCGCAAAAATTTCAGATATTTCAATGATTTCCCAAATATTTTGAAGATTTTGGATAGATTTAAAAGACTTCACAAAGACTTTAATAATATTAAAATATTATTTAAATTAATAATTAATTTTAAGAGAATATTTTTGAAAAATTAAAAAAAATTGTTGAATAATAAATAACAATTGAACATTTCATAATTTGGAAAATAATCGAGTAAGTTTAAAATATATTAAGAAGTTTCGAAAATATTCCAAAACAATTTGAAACGTGAAAAGATGTCAAAACATTTAAATCATAATGTAGATTTTTGAAGATGTCCAACACAAAATTTATAAGCTTTTCAAGCATTTTGAAACGTTTTAAATTAACAACAAATTGGTATCAAAATTCCTAGAAAAACGAAGAATATATTTTTTTTTGCAAAACTGATTTTGAAAGAATATTTAATAAGATTTCCAAAATTTTCAAGAAAGAATCTGGATGATTTTATGGTAATTTTTTCACTTCTACAGGATTTTCAAAGAATTGTAGGAAAAATTCGAGTTCGAAGCTAAGAAAATTATTATTAGAATCCTGGAAAATTTGTCAATGTTATTTTTTAAACCAATTTTTAAGAGAATATGTAACAAGATTTCAAAACCAATTTTAATGAATAAATTAATATTTCTAGCTCAAAATTGCTCAAATTGCTTAAAATGATATAATATTGAAAATTTATAAATTTTTTGATTCATTCTTCAATTCATAGCTTTGAGAATAGTAAACTGGATTTTTATTTATTTATTTTTAATATTTGAACTGTACAAAGTATAAAAGTTAAAAATTTAAATTTTGCAGTTTAACAGCTTTTAATGAAAAATTTTTCAATTGAAAAATTTTAAAAGCTTTCATTTCGTAGGCGAAAATTACTGAGCGTTTGAATTAACATCTTTTAAAGCTTTAATTTGAAAAGTTTAAAATTCAAAAGTATTCGACTTTGAGTATTTTAATTTGCGGTTCAGTTTTCATAACTTCAAATGAAAAAAAAATATTTTCAAGAGTTCGAATCTTTTAATTTCAATGACTGTGAACAATCAATTTTCAACGAAATAGTTGGATTTTGAACTAAAAAATACCAACTTTCAACTAAATAGTTGAATTTTGAACTAGAAAAGATCAATTTTCAACCAAAAATGGAATAGTTGAATTTTCAGTAGAAAAAGTTATTTTTCCACCAAACTGATGAATTTTGAACTAAAATGATGATTCTTCAACTGGAATAGTTAATTTTTTTTAAACAAAAAAGATGAATTTCCAATTAAAATGAACAATCTGTAACAATAATAGTTGATTTTTCAACTGAAAAAAGACAATTTTTTAACCAAATAAATGAATTTTCAACCCAAAATGGAATAATTAATTTTTCAGGGGGAAAAATTAATTTTTCACCAAACTGATGAATTTTCAACTGGAATAGTTAAATTTTAAACAAAAAAGATGAATTTTGAACTAAAATTATCAATCTTAACTGGAATAGTTGAATTTTCAACCAAAAAGGTTAATTTTCTAAAAAAGCGGACATTTTTCAACAAATTAATGAAATTTTTAACCAAATAATTTAATTCTCAACCAAATAGTTGAACTGTGAACTAAAGAAGATCAATTTTCAATCAAAAATGGAATAGTTGAATTTTGAGTTGAAAAAATTAATTTTTCACCAAAATAATATATTTTTAACTAAAATGATGTATCTTCAATCGGAATAGATGAATATCAAACAAAAAAGATAAATTTTCAACTAAAATGATCAACTTTTATCTAAGGAAGTTGAACTTTTAACAACAAAAATGTTAATTTTTTACAACAAAAAAACGATTTTCAAAAAAACAAATGAGTTTTCAGCGAAATAGTTGAATTTTCAACTAAAAAAGATCAATTTTCAACAAAAAATTGAATAGTTGAATTTTCAGTTGAAAAAATGAAAGTGACGAATCTGTAACTGAAATAGTCGAATTTTCAACCAAAAATGATTAATTTCTACAAAAAAGACGAATTTTCAGCAAAGTACATGAATTTGCGAAAAAAAATGGTTAACCAAAAATTGAATAGTCAAATTACGATATAATAATAATAATTTTGAATCGAAGAGATGAATTTCCAACTACAATGATCGAATATTTAATTGAAATAATTATATTTTCAGTTAAAAATAATAATAATTTAAAAAAAAATAATATTTAAAAAAATAGTTACATCTTCAAAAAAAGTTATCAATTTTCAATTAAGATGATGAATCTCTAACTAGAATAATTGAATTTATTTTTTAACTCATAATTATTTACCTACTCCAGTTGCAGATTCATCATTTTAGTTGTAAATTATTTCTATTTTTTAGTTGAGAATTCATTCAGTTAAAAATTAATCTTTTTGGTGGGAAATTTAACTATTTTTTTAACAACAATTTTCTCCAGTCGTAAATTAATTTTTCAACTGATAATTTAACTATTTCAGTTAAAGATTCATCATTTTAGTACAAAATTCATCTCTTTGATTGAAAATTTTACCATTTTGTTGAAAAATCATTGTTATTAGATTGAAAATTTAGTTTTTAACCGATAATTTAATTTTTTCCGTTCAAGAGAATTTTAATTAAAAATTCATCTCTTTGATTAAAATCTTGAATATTTTGTTAAAAGTTAAAAATGTGAGTGATCCTTTTTTGGTTGAGAATGTATCGTTTTTAGTTGAAAATGTATTTTGTTGAAAATTCGTAGAAAATTAATCTTCTCGATTGCAAATTAAATAATTTTGGTTAAAATTTTTGTTAAAAATTAAACAATTTTGTTAAAAAGTAATCCTTTTTTATTGAAAATTAAACTATTGGGTTGACAATTACCTTTTCTTGTTGAAAATTCATGTATTTTGTAAAAAATTCGGGGGTTGCATAATTTTATTTTTAAATTCATATGTTTGGTTAAAGCTTTAACTATTCTGTTGAAAATTCGTTTTTTATTGAAAATTTGTTTTTTAAACTGAAAATGTAACTATTCCATTTCTAGTTGAAAATTTATCTTTTTGTTTGAGGTTTCAACTATTTTGTTGAAAATTCCTCTTTTTTTGTAGAAAATTAATTTCCTTTGTGAAAAATTGATTTTTTGTTGTTGCTGAAAATTCAACTTTTCTACAGAAAATTCGTCATTTTGAGTGAAATATTCAACTATTTTGGTAGATAATTCATTTCTTTTCTTGAAAATTCAACTATTTGGTTGAAAATTCACGTTTTTTGTTAAAAATTCGCCTTGCTTAGTAAAAAATTAATGTTCTGGTTTAAAAAATTAAATTTTTCTTTAAAATTAATTTTTTTAGCTAAAAATTTAACTATTCTATTTTTTATTTCAAATTTACAGTTTTCAGTTGAAAATTCATGAATTTCGTTAAAAAATTGTCTTTTGATGAAAAATTAATTTTCTTGGTGAAAAATTGATCTATTTCGTTGAAAAATCGTTGTTTT
The DNA here is from genome assembly GCA_932195095.1 of Andricus curvator. Classification (NCBI taxonomy): domain Eukaryota; kingdom Metazoa; phylum Arthropoda; class Insecta; order Hymenoptera; family Cynipidae; genus Andricus; species Andricus curvator. The sequence continues at coordinate 91,934 of CAKNYM010048154.1, read as the reverse complement.
CAGATTGAAAATTTATTTTTCAACTGAAAATGTAATTTTTCCAGCCGAATATTCATTATTTCAGTTGAAAATTCATCTATTTTAATCAAAAGTGAACTATTTTGTTGAAAATTCGTTTTTTTTTCTCTGAAATTAATTTTTGTAGTTGAGAATGATCCCTGATATTATGTAAATATTTGATTCCCACAAGGAGAACCTTTCCTAATATTATATTTTTATATATTTTTTTTATTATATTATTTTTTCAATATAATTTTCCAATATCAATATCAGCAACGAGCAAGGTTCATTATTTACAAAATATAGAATTATAAATTACCAATTATGAAAATCATGAATTAGCGAAAACCGCTCAATCATGCATAGATCGAAATTTGCCAACATTTAAGGTATATGAAAATAAATTCTTTTTTGGCCAAAAATAGCAACATTATTTTCTACAAATTATTCGTGAAATTATCGATAAAAAAGCAAAAATGATAAGCTAATATATCATACGAAAACTAAAAATGTGTTATATTTAACCCTCACCCTTTGATCTCTGGATCAAATTAACGTATCGATGTAATTTTTTTTGAATGCATATTAGATTCTCACAAAAATGAATATTTTAAAATTAATAAGATGAATTCAACAGTTACAATAAATATTTTCATAAAACTGAAACAACTTTTCAGTAAAAACGTTTTTTAAATTTTTATTGTCTAATAGCTTGAAGACTGAACAAATTATGTTTCACGGTAATAATTGTGGAGTGATATGTATATCATATTCAATATCATATATGATTAATATAAAAAAATGATTTTTAAATAAAAAAAAATTCCTGTTTTTTCCCGGTTTGCAAACATCTTTTACGTTCATTGAAATTGATAAATTCGAACAGAAGAAATGGACAAAGGCACGCGCGAAAGCGCGCGCATGACTTTTCAGTTTATATATTTTTTTTTTATAAAGGACGTCGATTAAAATTAGGAGATAAAGAAATATATGAAAAATAAATTAAAATCTTTACTCACGATCGAAATAAGCGACGCGCATGCAGTTATTTCTAGGTGAAATCTAAATATCGAGGCACTTACCTGAAACAGTAAAAAAAAGATCAGTCATATTATTATATAGTCATGATTAGTGAGTACAGTGCTCATCGCACGTGGCATAAAATTCAGAAATATTCAAATTAACATTAAAAATATAAAAATATATATAGTCAAATCTTGGAAAAAAATTCCCTGACAATTCCAGATTTTTTTTTAGTTTGTAATGATTCAATTGATAGGTTTGATTTAGAAGGCGTTAACAAATTATATTAGATTACCTATAAGATAAGTATTATTATTAATGCAATTTTTTGTCCTAAAATTTTAAATTCAAATGTATTCAAATATTTTTAAATTTCAAAGAATTCGAACTAAATGATTGAATTACACGAAATATTTAAGTATTAATATTAGATTGATTATATAAGTAGATATTCTTAAATATATTAACATCGTCGATTAATGAAATAATTGAATAATACTAAAACATAATTGATAATTTTTTTGAATTTCTCCCTAAAGTCCATGAATTTGATAATATGCAAAAAAAAATTATTTTATCTTCTAATACTTAAAATGCAGTGCATATTTGAAAAAAATTAATATGGGTACTATATTGAGTTCAATTTAAATCGCTTCAAATTCCTAACTTTCCAAGTAAAAATATTGCTTTTTCAACAAGATAGATGAATTTTTTTAAAATTAGTTAAATTTTCAACCAGATTGATTTTCTACAAAAAAGACTATTTTTCAACAAAATACATGAATTCTCAACAAAATACATGAATTCTCAACAAATTAGTTGAATTCTCAACTAAAAAATATTAATAATTTTCATCCAGATAGTTGAATTTTGAACTAAAAAAATATCAATTTTCAACCAAATAGTTGAATCTTGATCTGAAAAAAATCAGTTCAACGAATGTACTTTCAAATTGAATGGTGAATCTTCAACTGGAATAGTTGAATTTTGAACCAAAAAGGTCAATTTTGAACCGAGAAGAATAATTTCTACCCAAAAAGAGGAATTTTCAACAAAACAATAGTTACATTTTCAAACAAAGTGATAAATTTTCAAAATAAAATGAGAAATCTTCAACTGGAATATTTGAATTTTGAAACAAAAAGATAAATTATCAACTAAAATGAGAAATCTTTACCTGGAATAATGAACTTTCAACTAAAAAATATAATTCTAAAGTCAAAAATTGAATGAATTTTTATTTAAAAAAATTAATGTTCAACCAAAGAGATGAATTTTCAACTAAAATAATGAAATTTTCAACTGGAATAGTTACATTTTCAGTTAAACGAAAAATCTAGTAGTTGATATTTCAACACAAAAAAGATTTTAATTTTTTATCAAAAACCGTTGTTCAACCGAGAAAGACGAATTTTCAACATGAGTTCAATTTTCAACAAAGAAAAAATGTTCATTCAAGAGAGAAATTTAAAAAAAGCGGGTGATTTTTTAAACTAAAAGATGAATTTTCAACCAAAAAGATAAAAATTTTGCCAAAAGGAACGAATTTTTCATCAAAATACATGAATTTTCAACCAGATACCTAAATTTTCAACTAAAAACGATGAATTTTCAACCAAAAAAAGAATAATTACATTTTTAGCTAAAAAAATTAATTTAAAAAAAAAAAAACGAATTTTCAACAAAATAGTTCATTTTCATTAAAAGAGATGAATTGTCAACTAAAATGAAGAATATTCAGCAGGAATAATTACATTGTTAGTTGCAAAATAAATTTTCAATCTGAAAACAACGGTTTTTCAACGAAATAGTTAATTTTTCACCAAAAAGATTAATTTTCTACCAAAAGACAAATTTTTAACGAAATTCGTGAATTTTCAACTAAGAAAGGTAAATTTACAATAAAAAATAGAATAGTTACATTTTTAGCTAAAAAAATTAATTTCAAAGAAAGAAGCAAAAGATAATTTTTTAAATCAGAAGATTAATTTTTTACTAAGCAAGGCGAATTTTTAACAAAAAACATAAATTTTCAACCAAATAGTCAAATTTTCAAGAAAAGAAATGAATTTGTTACCAAAATAGTTAAAACTTTCACTCAAAATGACGAATTTTCTATAGATAAGTTGAATTTTCAGCACAAAAAAAAAATAATTTTTGACAAAGAATATTAATTTTCTACCGAAAAAGACGAATTTTGAACAAAATAGTTCAAACCTCAGTCAAAAAGATGAATTTTTGACAAAACAATTGACTTTTCAACCAAAAAGGCTACATCTTAAAAAAATTGTTCAATTTCCAACAAAGTGGAATATTTTTCAATCAAATAGTTGGATTTTTGACCAAAAATATTAATTTTCCAAAAAATACGTGAATTTTCAACTAAAAATGGAATAGTTACATTTTCAGTTTGAAAAAGAAACAAATTTTCAATGAAAAAAGAATTTTCAACAAAATAGTTAAATCTTTAACCAAACAGATGAATTTTAAACTAAAATTATGCATCTCCGAATTTTTAACAAAATACATGAATTTTCAACAAGAAAAAAATTGTCAACCTAATAGTTCAATTTTTAATAAAAAACGATAACTTTTTAACAAAATTGTTTAATTTTTAACATAATATATGAACTATTAACCAAATAATTTAATTTTCAACCGAGAAATTTAATGTTCTACGAATTTTCAACAAAATACTTCAACTGAAAAACGATACATTCTGAACCAAAAAAGGATCACTTATATTTTCAATTCAAAACATTAATTTTTTGCCGAAGAAAATTAATTTGGAAGAAAATATTCAAGATTTTAATCAAAGAGATGAATTTTTAAGTAAAATTGTGAATCTTGAAAGGGAACAAATAAATTATCGGTTAAAAAATAAATTTTCAATCTAATAACAATGATTTTTCAACAAAATGGTGAAATTTTCAATAAACTAAATGAATTTTTTTACTAAAATGATCAATCTTTAACTGAAATTGTTAAATTATCAGTTAACAAATTAATTTACGACCTGAAATTTTTTTTGTAACAAAATAGTTAAATTTTCCACCAAAAAAATGAATTTTTAACTAAAATGATGTATTTAAAACCAAATACTGTATTTTCAACAAAGTAGTTTAACTTTTAGCTAATTAGTTGAATTTTCAACCAAAAATATTAATTTTCTATTCAAAGAGACTGAAAATGTCATTATTCCATCATTTCAGTTGGAAACTCATCTCTCTGATTCAAAATTAATATTTTTATACGATAATTTGATTATTAAATTTTTGGTGAACCATTTTTTCGAAAATTCATGTATTTTGCTGAAAATTCGTCTTTTTTGTAGAATTTAATCATTTTTTGTTGAAAATTCAACTATTCCAGTTACAGATTCATCACTTTGCTTCGAAATTTATCTTTTTTGTTTAAAATTTTACTATTCCAGTTTGCAGATTCATCATTTCAGTTGAAAGTTCATCATTTTGATGGAAAATAAATTTTTTCAACTGAAAATTCAACTATTCAATTTTTTGTTGAAAATTGATCTTTTTTAGTTGAAAATTCAACCATTTGGTTCAAAATTTGTATTTTTAATTTCAAACTTCAACTATTTTGTTGAAAATTAATTTACTTCGTTGAAAATCGTCTTTTTTGGTAGAAAATTATTTTTTTGGTTGAAATTTCAACTACTTCAGTTGAAGATACATCATTTTAGATTACAATTCCTCAGTTAGAAAGAAAATTAATTTTTCAAACTGAAACTTCAACTATTCCATTTTTGGTTGAAAATTTATATTTTTTAGTTCAAAATTCATTAATTTTTTTATTCGAAAATCTTCTGTTTTGGTAGAAAATTAATTTCTTGTTTAAAATTCCACTATTACAGATGAAGATTCATAATTTTAGTGGAAAATTCCATCAGTTTAGTTAAAAATTAATTTTTTCAACTGAAAATTTAACTATTCCATTTTCGGTTGAAAATTAATCTTTTCAAGTTCAAAATTGAACTATGTGGTTGATAAATTGTATTTTTTAGTTGAAAATTCAAGTATTTCGTTGAAAACTAATTTATTTGGTTGAAAATCGTTTTTTTTTTGTACAAAATTAAAGTTTTTGTTGTTGAAAGTTCAACTTCTCTAGTTAAAGATTGATCATTTTAGTTGCAAATTCATCTTTTTTGTTTAAAATAAATCTATTCCGGTTGAAGATCCATTTTAGTTCAAAATACATTATTTTGGTGGAAGATTAAGTTTTTCAACTGAAAATTTACCTATTCCATTTTTGTTTGAAAATTGATCTTTTTAAGTTCAAAATTCAACTATTTGGTTGATAATTTGTATTTTTGAGTTCAAAATCCAACTATTACCTTGAAAATTAATTTATTTGGTTGAAAATTCCATTATTTTCTTCAAAAGTGTCCTTTTTTGGAAATTTAACATTTTTGGTTGAAAATTGATCTTTTTTAGTTCAAAATCCAACTATTTCGATGAAAATTCATCTATTTGGTTGAAAATTCCATTATTTTGTTGAAAAGTGTCCTTTTTTTAGAAAATTAACCTTTTTGGTTGAAAATTCAACTATTCCAGTTAAAGATTGATAATTTTAGTTCAAAATTCATCTTTTTTGTTTAAAATTTAACTAGTCCAGTTGAAAATTTATCAGTTTGGTGGAAAATTAATTTTTTCCACTGAAAAATTAATTATTCCACTTTCGGTTGAAAATTTATTTATTTGGTTCAAAAACTGCCTTTTTTTAGTTGAAAATTCAACTATTCTAGTTACAGATTTTAATTGAAAATTCATCTTTTTTGTTCGAAAAATTAACTATTCTAGTTGAAGATTCATCATTTTAGTTCGAAATTCATCAGTTTGGTGGAAAATTAACTTTTTGTACTGAAGATTCAACTATTCCATTTTTGGTTGAAAATTGATATTTTTTAGTTTAAAATTCAACTATTTGGTTGATAATTTGTATTTTTTTTAGTTTAAAATTCAACTATTTCCTTGAAAATTCATTTA